>JAQPZY010000498.1:0-200512 GCA_029931535.1 Margaritifera margaritifera
TTAAGTCACCAGTATCTGGCAAATGGTCTTTAATGAGAGGACTGGAGATAAGAAAACCTGGGGAAACGAGTCATACTGTAGCATAAACTCTCTCTGCATTTTAAAGATCACCCTGGGTCTGCTGAGGCGCCACATGTAGTTTGAATGCAGAGATGAGAGAATGAAATCTGGGTTAAACAGAGGTGGCCTTTCAACGGCTTGGATAATATTCTCCATGCCTTCATTGATATAATAGAATATAGAAAAAAAAAACCCACTAAATATATCATATTCAATTCATAATATTTATTAATAATGATATTACTTTTCATGCAGCAGTATAAAATTCATAAATATTTTAATTATCATCACATTAAAACACAAATATATGAATGTTAACTTCAAAATAATTCTAGAAAGATTAAAAATGTTAAGAATGTATCTCTCTTAAAGAGTTAGTTGACAATATGTCCATAAATAAATGTCCTGCTCACAGAATTGTCCATCCTCACATTGAGTAGATGTGATTTTTAATTGTGCATTCCTTGAGAACTTGTTGAGGGTTTTGGATCCATCTGTCCTTTATTGTAATCTGATTCACAATGATTTAACTGCTTGTATTTCAAATGTTCAGATATCTTATTTCCCTGCTGAATATATTTCCTTACACAATATCTGGCTTTGTTTGCCAAGCTTTTTTGATATTCCGTTTCAGTATCCATTTGATATAGTGCATGTTTTTCACCGCAATGAAAGTTCCACACCAGAATCCTCACATTTTGTCATGGCTGATGTTGCAGGGTTGTTAGTCAAATTTGTGAATGGTTGAAGAAGTTCTACCAACAATATTCCTAGAATAATTAACATGTTTTTGGCCAGTGAAACACTCCACAATCTCTTAACTGCTTCACATTTCTGAGTATCTGTATACAGTTTCATTTCATCATTTTGCTGATACACTCAGTTTCATTTTCAAAATTTCAAGAAGTAACTCTTTGTCACTTTCATGGATGTTTAGTTCAGTGGCTCTGTGCAATCCAAGATACTTGGAACGATGCCACCAGTTACTGTTTACTCCTCCACTACACACAACAGAGTTTCTTGCACACTTGTGAACAGTCTCCAGTTTTGCCACAGCAGAGAAGATTCAAGAACTTTTGGTATGTGTTTACTAAGAGTAGTCATATTACTGGCATGCTGTTTCATTAGCTTCTTTAGAATCATATTACATCTCGATTTTTCAACCTGGTTAAGGGCCTTCTGTGCTTCCTGTCTTTCTACACGAGGTTGTTCCAGGAAACATGTCCAAGTTAAAATTTGCCTTGTTACAGTGTCAAAATTGAGCTTGTCCCAAATGAACTGTGTCAGCTTGCTGCTGCACTTTCCACATGGGATCAAGAGCTCAGAGAACATAGTCTATTCCTTGAGCTGATCTTTCATCTGCATCTGTGGTGGCATATTTTATAAGTGCACCTTGTAGAAGCAAGCTGACTACCAATTTCCTTTCCCATATCATATTCTGACAGTAGGGCAAAGGGCGATAAGTTTGCTGTACACTCTGGATGACCACCTGAAAATTGCACATCCATTCCTTGTCCCTTCTGTTACGGAATTATGTATCATCTTTTAAATTTTAATATAGTTTTCATTTGGTTTATGACTTTTGTATTATAATTTATGTATTTGTTTTAGTAGCCAACACTATTTAGTTGTAAAGTACACGGAATGTCAACATGAGTCATTGCTTCTGTCCAAGGAAATCAATAATTATGTCGGTCAACTTAACACAACATGGATATCATGTGGGTAGAGTGTGAGTCATAGCGCGTGGTAAAGGTATTAGTCATGACCTGGTTCCCATGATTCAGTTTAGAGTAAACAACGTGTTGATTTGAAATAAGAAAAATAATCGCAATTCGAGTTTGTTTATTTAAAACGCAGTAGATTGAATTGTTTTAGATCACAGACTGGGTTTTTTATTTGTTCTATGCAGTATGAATACTATAAAACTAGATTTAATCCCTATGTGGGGCATTCTTTACAATTACTTCAGCTCATAAAAGTCATAGAGGAATTTGTTTATTGTTTGTGATAGTCAGCTTGTGAATTCTTATTTCTAACTAGAACTTTTGGGATATTCTACGTTCACAGGAATTTACCTGGAATTAATAACATTTGGATTTAGAACTGATTCTTGTTAGCACATAAGCACATTAGTGTCCTCATTCGGAATACCTTTGGACAGTTTCCGAATTAGTGAATTCTATATAACAATTTAGGATTATATAAGGAATTTCTACACTGTAAGTTATTTTTAATTCTTTCACTTTGTTTGTTTAAAATATTTTATATTTTAGGAAATTAAATTTGTATTTTAGAAATTGTGAAAGCTTGTTTGAGTCTTTCTTTCTTTTGTTACATATTCAACCCCTAGTCGTAGCAAGAGAAATTGGGGGCTCATTCAGGAGCTCGAATTTTATATGAATATTTTCGGGATAGAATTTTATTTGAATATTTTCGGGATTTGAATTTATTTAGTATTTTCTAAGTTTAATATTTCAGAGATTTTGATACTTCGAAAAAAAAAATTTTAAGTTTGAATTTCATTGTTTGAAATTTTAGTGATCTTTGGTATTTTGATTTCCCGGTTGAGAAATAAATAGAGAAACAAACAGGCTTTCATCATGACATCCATGGTAGAGAATTTTATAGCTGCTCCCACCCAGGAGAAATTAGAGTCCTTGAGAAAGGTTGAGTTACTTCAAATTGCCAAACATTATAATCTTACTGAAGCGACGGCTTCCCGGTTGAAAACAAGAGATCAGGAATATTTTGATAGGTTATTTGCTACAAAAAGGTGTTTTTGAAAGGGGTGTTTCGAGCTTAAAGAAGAAATCTCTGTCTAGTTTAGAAAGGAAATTAAAGATAGCAAAGAAAGTAGAATTAGAAAAACTTCGGCTTCAATGGGAGCAAATGCAGATGCAAGAAAGAAAGGATGAAAAAGAGAGGGAAAGACAAAAAAGAAAAGAAGAGAGAGAGAGATAGGGAAATACAGGAGAGAGATAAAGAAAGGGGTAAACAGGATTAAGAAAGAGATAGGGAAGAGAGAGATAGAGAAAGGGAATTTAGACTAAGGGAATTGGAATTGACCAGTAAAGGGCACTCTCATGGCAATACAGGTTCATACTTTGATCTAGCCAAACATATCAGACAGGTCTCCCCTTTTAGAGAAAATGAGGTAGACAAATATTTTTCTCAGATTTGAGAACATAGCTGAGAATTTAAAATGGCCGAAAGATTATTGGACCTCATTGTTGCAGAGTGTGTTTAACTGGTAAAGCTATTGATGTTTATACTGCACTCTCGTCTGAACAATTCTGCTGATTATGATGTGGTCAAAGAAAGTGTCTTGAGGGCTTATGAGATGGTATCTGAGACGTACCGTCAAAACTTTAGAAATTGTAGAAAGGAAACTACCCAGACTCATATAGAATTTGCATGGGAAAAAGAGCATTTGTTTACGAGATGGTGTACATCCAAGAAGGTTGATAGGGATTATGATAATCTTAAGCAACTCCTATTGATTCAAGAATTCAAGAATTGTGTCAGTAGTGACATTAGAATATACCTTGATGAGAAAGGCGTTGAAACTTTAGAGAAGGAGTTAGTACAGGTGATGAATATTCTTTGATTCACAAAGTTCCATTTGGAAATAAATCTTCCCCTCAACAGGTTTTTGTTACGAAACCATTTCAGTCTCGTTTTAGTACTTACAGACCTCAAGCTGGTGTAACTGTGAAGAATCAAATTTCTGATAAGACGGATCATAAAACCTTATCTATTCCCACGTGCTCTTATTGTAAGAAGAAAGGGCACGTTATTTTTGATTGCTTTAGGGTGAAAAATAGGCAACAGAATTTTAACAGAGCAGTCCCAAATGCTCTTGTTTATAAGAAATAACGTTCATGTATTGAAAGATATACTTGTGTGGAGACTTGCATACCTCAGTCTGATATTGTCATGGAGAAATACGAACCATTCATGTCGAAGGGTTCAGTGTCACTTGTTGGTGATTTAGTGAGACTACTCCTATTAAGATATTAAGAGACACAGGAGCTTCTCAGAGTCTTTTGTTAGAAAGTACTTTGCCCTTTACTGAGAAGTCTTCTTCTAGTGAAAGTGTTCTAATACAGGGGGTAGAATGTGGATATATTAATGTTCCTCTCCATTGTGTTAATTTGTCATCAGACTTAGTTTCGGGACCAATGACCATAAGAGCTGTGACTTCTTTGCCTATCAAGGGCATTCAT
Source organism: Margaritifera margaritifera (assembly GCA_029931535.1). Classification (NCBI taxonomy): domain Eukaryota; kingdom Metazoa; phylum Mollusca; class Bivalvia; order Unionida; family Margaritiferidae; genus Margaritifera; species Margaritifera margaritifera. The sequence continues at coordinate 4,290 of JAQPZY010000498.1, forward strand.
TTATTACTAGGTAATGACTTAGCTGGAGATAAGATCATGGTTAATCCACTTGTAACTAACAAGCCTTGTATGGATCAACGAGTTGGTCCTATCGAAGTAGAAATCCCTGGTTTATATCCAGCTTGTGCAGTTACTAGAGCTATGGCAAAGCGTGCTCTTGAGATTGGTGTTGTTGAACAGGATGTTATTCCTTTAGCAGACCTTATTGGGTCAGACTTTTATGAGGTCACTTCGCTCCTAGTTGGGATCAATCAAGAAGTATTGATCACAGTGATACTCTTTCGGCTACACAATCTCATAAAATCTAATCAGGGTGATAAAAGACAATCACTAGTTGTCCTTACAGCAGGAAGATCCCGAGATCTCCTGTTTGTTCCACAGGGCTATTAGTAAAACTGAAGCCACACAAGAAAGAACTTTTTACTTCTTGAAAAATGGGGGTCCTTATGAGGAAATGGAGACCACCTGAGGTACCCGCTGGTGACGAGTGGCCAGTTAGCTATCAAATTGTAGTTCCAAGATCGTATCGACTGGAAATACTTAATCTAGAACATGAAACGCTGTTGTCTGGTCATTTAGGAGTTAATAAGACCTATCACAAGATCTTAAATCATTTTTACTGGGCCGAAACTTAAAAGTAATGTTTCTAAGTTTTGTAGATCTTGTCATACTTGTCAAATGGTGGGAGAAACCCAATCAGAAGATACCCAAAGCTCATCTGTCACCTATTCCTGGCATTTGATGAACCATTTAGTAGAATAATGGTAGATTGTATCGGCCCTTTACTTAAGACCAAGTTAGGCAAACCAATTCTTGTTGACGATTATGTGTGCGTCGACAAGATTTCCAGAAGCTATTTCTTTACGGAATATCAAAGCTAATACTATAGTGAAAGCTTTGGTCCATGTTTTTCACACTAGTTGGTCTCCCTAAGTCTGTTCAATCTGATCAGGAATCTAATTTCATGTCTGGTATATTCCAGCAGGTCTTGCATTAATTAGCTATCCAGCAGTTTAGATCCTCCCCTGCCTACCACCATCAAAGTCAAGGTGCTTTGGAAAGGTTCTATCAGACTTAAAGAGTATGATTAAGTCATATTGTTACGAAACTGAGAAAGATTGGGATGAAGGTGTGCAATTGTTATTGCTTGCTGCAAAGGAGTCGGTGCAAGAGTCTCTAGGAGTTATTCCTTTTGAACTTGTGTTTGGACACTCTGTCCGGGGTCCATTAAAATTATTGAAAGAAAGACTTCTTTCTACTGAAGTGTAAGAATTGAATCTTCTGGACTATGTATCTAAATTTAAAAAATAGATTGACAAAGGCTTGCGAGGTGGCAAGAACTAATCTTAATCTGTCCAGTCAAAAATGAAATTGAGGTATGACAAACAAGCAAAAGATAGGAGTTTTCAGCCAGGTGATAGAGTTTGACTCTGTTACCCATACCACAAATCCTCTTCAGGCTAAGTATTTTGGCCCCTATACCATTGACAAGAAAGTGAGTGATTTAAATTACATTATTAATACATGTACTCCTGGGAGGAGAAAGCAGAAACAACTTTGCCACATTAATATGTTCAAACAATATGAAGACAGAAATAGCCATATAAATTATCCAATTAATTTAGTAGTACCTGTCCCACACATACAACATCTAGAATAAGAAATTGTGATGCTTACATCGATGACGTCATCATATACAGCGACACATGGGCACATGGAAACTATTAGTAAGTTTTTCGAAATGCACAGCGAAGCAAATCTAACAATCGATTTGAATAAAAGTGAATTTTTGAATAAATTTGATTGATGAATGCATCTTTCAGTGGCATAGCACTACAGTTTGTATTGTTTTGTATAAATGTCTGTATCATTCATTATTTTTATGCAATCAACTACATATTTGTTTGAAGTATTTGCCAAAAGAAAGTTTTATTGTATAAAACTTTCTTTCTTTTAAGGAGGAAGGTGTTACGGAATTATGTATGATCTTTTAAATTATAATATAGTTTCATTTGACCTTTGTATTATAATTTATATTTTTTTTTCAGTAGCCAATGCTATTAGTCGTAAAGTACACGGAATGTCAACATGAGTCATTGCTTCTGTCCAAGGAAATCAATATTTATGTCGGTCAAACTTAACACAACATGGAGATCCACGTGGGTAGAGTGTGAGTCATAGCGCGTGGTAAAGGTATTAGTCATGACCTGGTTCCCATGATTCAGTTTAGAGTAAACAACATGTTGATTTGAAATAAGAAAAATAATTGCAATTCGAGTTTGTTTATTTTAAAACGCAGTAGATTGAATTGTTTTAGATTGCAGATTTGGTTTTTTATTTGTTCTATGCAGTATGGATACTATAAAACTAGATTTAATCCCTGTGTGGGGCATTCTTTACAATTACTTCAGCTCATAAAAGTCATAGAGGAATTTGTTTATTGTTTGTGATAGTCAGCTTGTGAATTCTTATTTCTAACTAGAACTTTTGGGATATTCTACGTTCACAGGAATTTACCTGGAATTAATAACATTTGGATTTAGAACTGATTCTTGTTAGCACATAAGCACATTAGTGTCCTCATTCGGAATAACTTTGGACAGTTTCCGAATTAGTGAATTCTATAGAACAAGTTAGGATTATTTTAAGGAATTTCTACACTGTAAGTTATTTTTAATTCTTTCACTTTGTTTTAAAATATTTTATATTTTAGGAAATTAAATTTGTATTTTAGAAATTGTGAAAGCTTGTTTGAGTCTTTCTTTTCTTTTGTTACATAATAAAATTCTATTCATAAGACTTCAACCAGGGTCCAGTCCAGCAAATTTTATTTTGGAAGCAAGCACTTATGATAAACTTCTTGTCAGTCATAGTTTTACATGCAATATCAATAGCTTGTAAAGCATTATGGCTGGGGCTTTTTGTGACTTACTATGCTTGTCGAATTGTATCTGGCCATCCATTGCAATGTTGATAGTACTGGGTTCATTTCCATGCTTCACATTAATATCTTTCAATATTCTACTTTTTCAGCAATATCCCTTTTATTTAATACTGACACATTCTATCCCACAATATTAGATGTCTTCTGCATGCTGCTTCTGGCTGGGGTGGCATATCCATGGTTTGTCATAATAAGTTGTGCTTTTGTATTTGCATACAAGCGTGTTGTGAAGACCGACTGAAAGCCCAATATGTGGTGCAGCAGGGTTTGGTCCAGCATGCTTGTCATCGCTTCCTTATACAGCTTACATTCAGGTGCTTGAAAGTAAAACTTTACACATTTTAGTATTTTTTTTCTGCATTTCAGGGTCGTTGCAATGGGGGGCATTTTTGGTGATGATACTTTAGAGATGTATTTCATGCATCTGCCATTTGTTCATTATCTACAAGTCTCATTCTGCCAAAGTTCTGACATTCTGTTGTCTTTTCCAGGTATGACTTGGTATCAGGAATAGGCTGCAGCAGCTGAAGTGACATGGATGCATCCTCACATACAGAGGCTTCATCAGCATTTGACTTGACTAATAGGGATAACTCGGCTTCACTCATTCTGGCAACAAGTGATATTGTTAATTTGGAACTGTAATGCCTGTAAAAAGAAACATATTGCATTCACCGTCTTGATACTATCTATCCAAAAGGTATAAACTCTAAAACTACATATGAAATTCATTAATAAGTTGATAATATTTCGTATTGTGTTATTTCTTTTTTTTTTCTTTTTCATAGAATATTTATTTAATATGTGTATTTTAAAATATACAGATGATTTGTTACAAACATATATGTGTTAAATATGATATAAATAACAAGTATACATATACATATGTCACAGCTGCTATATTACAAGACATTTATTATCATACCCCCCCCACATATATATATATATACACATATATGCATATACACATATATGCACATATATGTATATATAATATGTTTTTATGGATAAGCACACATCCATGAATTACTGGGTCTACAACCCATCAACTGGTTTTTGCACATGCTGCATGAAGAGAGCTTAAAAACAGGTAAATAGTTACTGACAGTGTAACTGACAGATAAATTGTGATAGAATGTGGGAAAGTGATATTAATTACATGCTAAAGTCTATATCCGGCTCAACATTTGTAAGGGAAAAGAATATACCTGGTGAACACCATTTGTCAATGAATTTAACAAGATCATATCTACAGAAATCTGTTATTTATTCTGCATTTTAATCTAGATATAAAGTTGGACAATAGAGTGTTGCTTGTGACTGTTTCATGATTATAATAAGACCGACAGCACTTAACACAAAGAACATTTATATTCTGCTGTGAATAGAAGGTAAAAGTCCAAGAACTCAGGCTCTGAGAATGAAGCCTCTTTGGCAAGGGGCCAAATTTGAGAAAGTGTTGAAAGAGTTTTGAGATAGGTGTTTGATCCATTTTATTATGAGTTTTTTTAATGGAGTGTATTATTTCACATTAAAAAACATTGTTGACAGTTTCATTTTGCCACATTGTGTGCACAACTTTGATTTGGAAATTCCTTTTAGTTGTATGTTATAATTTACAGGTAGTATGTCATGAATGGTTTTAAAACAAACATCTTTAGTAACAGGATCAATGAAATTATTATGCAAATTTTTCCAAACTGAAGGGAAGTCTAGGTCATATAATCTTTTTACTTTAGGATCTAAAATAAAAAATTTCACATCTAATTGATAAATGATCTTTGATATAATATTACCGAATATGAAATCAGGATTGTTTTAAGAATTCTCTACAGACTTTTAGGCAATCTTGGTAAAGTTGGGGATCATTTAACATGTGCTTATGTTTATTGAGTCCTAAATTTGGATTAATATTTCTAAGTTGTAAACCTATCCATCATGTAGAATTGTGTTCTAAGAGCGTTCTCTACAGACTTTTAGGCTATTTTGGTAAAGTTGGGGAACATTTAACATGTGCATATATTTATTTAGTCCTAAATTTGGATTAATATTCCTAAGTTGTAACCCTATCCAGCATGTAGCAAAAATTTCCATTTGGCCAAATAGTCATCATTTAATAATTTTTGGACATGTTGGATTCTTAGTGCCTTATCTTACATTCAGTGTTACTGATATTAATACTGCCCTCTTTAAAAGAGTTATAACAAATAGTCCTAGCAAGGTGGTTCATATTAAGAGTACCATAACAATGTAAAAATATTTCCATTGAATAACATCAAGTAATGTTTAGGGAGATCTATAGCACTTGCTGCATACCATACATTTACAACCCTTAATGAAATCTGTTCCTTTATATGTCAAAGACACTTCAGATTTTATTAGCAAATTGAGATCTCTTCCGAAATTATCAGGCAAATCTTTCCTAGTTACCACTTGATGTTACCTCTCTCTACACAAATATACCACACAGTGATGGTTATTGAAGCTTGTAAATACTATCTTAATAAAGATGAAATACACGTAGACTCTACAGACAAAATATTTGTGATTTAATTCAACTTGTGCTTGAAAATAAAAAATTTCATTTGGTGATACAAACTATATTCAAAAGGTAGGTACAGCAATCGGTAGTCCTATGGCTCTTCTTATGCATTGCTGTTCATGGGAAATCAGAAAATGACTTCTTCGAGCAATGCTTTATGAAACCAGATGTGTGGCTAAGGTTTTCTAGATGACATTTGTATGATCTGGAGTCATCCATTAAAAGGACTTATGCTATTTCATAGACTGTTTAAATCCATTTCACGCTACAATTAAATTTACGTTCAATGTGCCTAAAATTAAAGTACCATTTTTGGACGTAGATGTCGCTAAAAATGAAAGTACTGACTGATGTAACTACTACTGTACTGTTAGAAACACAAATGTTCATCAATATGTTGGAAATATTCTTCATGTCATCCAAAAATCATGCAAAGACAGAATACCTTACAGTCAAGCAAAAAGATATGGAAGAATTATTTCTTGATGATAATGTCTTTAAAACATCTTTGACAGAATTATGTCAGCATTTTTTTAAACAGAAATTATGCAACTGACATTATTAAGTGCTGCTTTCGAAAAGGTATCTTCCCTTACACAGCTTGATTCACTAAAATGTAAAATCAAGGACAAAGATGACAATATTATTCCTTTCATTACTGAGTATAATCCAAGTTTACCCATATGGATAAGATTATCCACAAATATTGGGATCTTTTGCAATTATCTTGTAATGTAAGTATTAAATCACTTGACAAAAATAGACCTACACTTGCTTATAAAGAACTAAGAATCTCAAAGATTTCCTTGTTAGTTCTAAATTATTAAGGGAAATCATTTATGAAGGGTTAATCAACTAAATGTAACAGACCCAGATGTTCACATGTTCTTTCATTAATGCAAATACCTATTTTCTGTAGGGCATACCAAAAACAAAATTTAGGGTGTGTTATGATCTATCTGCAACATCAAATGTTATTTATATTGATAACCTGTAAAAAGTGTGGCATACAATATGTTGGACAAACCCATCAGAAAGTATCGAAATGCATGAACAAACAAAGATTTGACACAAATAACTTTATACATCCATCTTTTCATCTCATGTCATCCACACACTTTAATGAACAGCTTCCATACTTTACAAGATTTTTCATTTAAGCCTTATGACATTGTTAATTCAGAAATGGAACGCCTATTAAAAGAAACAATTGAATTCACTGCCGGCCTGGATTACTATCTATCGAATATTCGAAAAAAAGGTCTAAACTCTGAAATAATTTTTATTTTCAGAATTACTGTTGTCTATGCTGATGTGCTTCAAGTTTCTTTAATTCAACTCGATTATACATGTATTTGAGATATACTGATGAAATGACTTTGTATATTTTAGAGTGCGAGCTCTTCAGGTTGCTAATACCTTTAAATATGGGTATACGACTTTCCAAGATAGCACAAACAATAATTTGATAGGAAATCCTATTTTCTGCAGGAATTGCAGGAGAAAGCTTTGGGAGATTTCCTATGAAAAGTGCAAGAAAAAGCTTCGCAAGGGTCCATAAGATTCTTGTGTGCAACTATTTATCTTACGAAAACTTTCATTGTTGCTATGCAGATGAAAATCGCCGAAAATCATGTATATCAACGACATATAACGTTCTTGGAAGAGCTTTGCACAATACATTTAACTTGTTTGCTGAGGATGCAGAACTTTCAATACTGTGCGTACATGTAATACACTGAAATCGGGTCATTTACTAGAATTTTGATGTCCTTGTCTTAGTTCCAGAATTATATATTTCTTTTATTACATATAATTGGCATGTTAGTAGGTTGAGGATGGGTATTGATTCTAGGATGGAACTTGGGGTACAACGGGAATTGAACATGGCAGTGGCACTTGGGGTACAAACGGAAATTTAACATTGGGGGCCTCTCTGGCTACAAACGGGAATTGAACATGCAGGGGCACTGGGGTACCAACGGAAATTTAAACACTGGGGGCCTCTCTGGTACCAACGGGGATGGAACAAGGCGGGGGCACTTGGGGTACCAACGGAAAATGGAACATGGCTATAATGAAAATTAATCTTTTCTTGAAAAGTGGTTGGGCCCTGAAAAGGACCGTTGGAGTTTTTGTGAACTAAGTTAACAGAGAATACATCTCCTGGAGGGTCTTCTTCTCTTGAGACTTCGTCGGACTTTCAGGTCCGTAGATGAACACCCGCAGATGGGTCTACGAGAACTTAACGTGGGAATAGTTATCTACTATCCAATACTTAGTTATCTACTATCCAATACTTAGTTATCTACTATCCAATTATTTAGTTATCTACTATCCAATACTTAGTTATCTACTATCCAGTACCCCATACACACTATCCCCCAAATGCCCTGTGTGCTGTCTAAAAAACCCAAACCTATTGTCAGACGAAAAGGGTATGACGAAGGGATGAAATCACACCAACATACTAACCAACACTCACTTTTTGATTACTATCCAACACACACTTTTTTTGATTACTATCCAACACCCATTTTTGATTACTATCCAACACACACGTTTTGATTACTGTCCAACACCCATTTTTTGATTACTATCCAATACCCACTTTTTGATTACTATCCAATACCCACTTTTTGATTACTATCCAAAATCCACTTTTTGTTTACTATCCAACACTTACTTTTTGATTACTATCCAACACGAGGGTGGGAGTTATCAGACGGGTCAACGGTGGTAGCTTAACTGGGGAATGCGTCGCTTTATATGCTTTAAAACACGGACGTGAAGGAAAACATCCCTCACACCTAAAAACCATCACTACTAACTTTTTTTTATCAAAAGTATTTTCTTTTAGGGTCCGCGTACTGAGTGTGTTTTGGGGGTTAAGGTGCAATTGAGGCAAGAATCCGCGAAGCATAGAATGACGTCATCAGGATGACGTCAGACGCGGGTAGAGTTCTATGCTTTCGCGATTCTGCACTCAATTGCACCTTACCCCCAAAACACACTCAGTAACGCGGACCTAAAAGAGAAATACTTTGATAAAATAAAATTATCAAAACACTAACACACACCACACCACACTTTTTAAATTTTTTTTTTATCAAACACTCACCACACAATCCATTTTTTTTTTTTTTTATTTTTTTATCTAACACAAACACACCACACAACCCTTTTATTAAATTTTTTATTTTTTATTGTTTTTATCAAACACAAACACAACTCTACAAACACATATCAGCGAATGGATTTTGTTTTTGGAGTGGGGAAGACAAAGACAAACACCCAAACACAAAAAAATATTTAGGCAATCTGAGAGTGGTTATCTTTTCTAGAGATCTGAGTTTCTCTGAAAAGGGCCGTTGGGGTTAAGAAGTTATGTTGTTTAACTTCTAGTAGCAGCAGCGAGTAGCGGCAGCCGCAGCAGGGCGGCCACGTTTTGCCACGGGTCTCGTGGCTGTAGGACAAGCTCTCTTTCGGGTAAAAGAGAAGGCAAACTCATCACAGTCCATCTTACAGATGACTTCTTTCTCCGTCGGTAGTTTCATCGACTGCAAGAGTTGGAGCTGTTGTTGTTGTTGTCCTTTGCTGCTGCTACTGCTGCTGCAGTCTTTGTCTCTCCTCCCATTCTGTTCTGCCCCTGATTGATTTCTTCTCTCAGGGACTTCTTCCATCAGATCTTGAGCCATTTGCAGGAAGATCATCGTCTTTCTCTCAGGGTTGTTCTGATGCTTATCTTGGCTGCCATCTTCTTGAAGTGTGGTTCGTTGAGATCTTGACGAGTCAACGAGAGTGACTGCACTGTCCAAACGCACCGCTTTATATGCTGGAAGCGCGGACGCGATGAAAAAACATGGTTCAGATCGATAGTGAGAAATGGAAAGAGTTGGTGACCTCAGATCGATAAAAAGAGAGATAGAGCCTATCCATTTTTCATTTTTTCGAATTCAATAAACCACACACAACACCATTTGTTTTCAAAAAATCAACATTTTTAATGAACAAGAAGCTTCTTTCACATAAAAAGGAAAACAATGAACAAGATTAAACATGAACGTATTTACAGGGTTGACAACGTTGGGAAGGCAAACTGAACTTCCACTGTTCTAACATTATTCTGATGCACACTACGTTTCTGACCTAAAGACAAGAGATAACCATAATGTTTCACAAAACCATCGTTCTACTTTAGCATCGTTTCCAGCATACTCTCTATCAAAACAAGTCACTAATGTTCTAAGGAATATCCCAGACTGCGTTGATGAAGAATATGTACACAATATTGTCCACACACCATATAATCCTATCCTTGTAATCGGAGATTATTGAATCGAGTGGAGACTGCATTCTTCTCATAAAGTCGATGATGTCGTCTTCCAAAGGAGGTAATATTCCACACAGTGATCATTGGAAAAGTACACGGCTACCCAATGGTTCTGTCGATGACTTGTCGTCGGTATTGATGACATAGGCATGAACGTCTTTAGGTTTGCGATGGGGTAGTTCATCTTTAGCACACACCACAGGATTCCAAGAAGAAGTGTACGAACTTGCGAGTCAACCGTTAATGAAGTTCCCAGGTATCCCATTTTTTTCTTCACAGGAAATAATAAGTCATCAATTCACACTTGACTGTATGCTTGAATTGATCTGTCAAGTATTTCCACGAAATAATCACGGCGTATAGTCTCTGTACTCTGTTGCAAGAGAGCTTCGATGCGTTGATCTCCAGAGAAGTGATGTGAGGTGAAGACGAATCCTGCAAGTCTTAATACCATTTTCTCAACACCTTTTCTTCCGAGATCTGAGACCAAGGCGTCCTCCAAATATTCGTGTCCAATTTTTCTTCTGTCGTCATCATCAAACATTTGTCGTGTTGTTTCTGACTCGGATGATCTATTTGACATCCATGACAATGTTCTCGGGTCAGGGTGTTAATTCTTTCAAACATTCCTTCACATAACAGGAGACTAAATGTTTTTCTTATTCAGGCCATCGACAAGCCATAAATCCAGCAAACTTGGGAACACTATTTTCTCTCTCCTTCTTTTTTGGGTTCTGAATGAATCACCTCGCATCACTGGTGGTTTGTGACTGCTGTGCTTCACAACATCCCTCATCTTCTTCTATCTCCATAGGTTCTTCGTGTTGCATCTTTTTTCTTTTTTCTTCTAATAGTCTAGAATCACTTCCCTCAAACTGTTGATCTCTAGAGTATTATCAAATTATGCATACAAGACGACGTTCACCGTGTGAGGTAGAGGTTCTGCAAACTGAAGTTCCACACGAAGTTGGCCTGATTTTATAGGGTGGAAATGTCCTTTCTCGCTGCCTTGGTCAGGAGTGAAATCAAATCCCCACAACGCATATCCTCCTGCATAGTCCTCGTACGAAAGGCCGTAGCTGTTGTTGGTGCCTAACTGTCCCGTAGCTTCAAACAGGGCCAAGTAAGATCGTAAGTAATTTTTAGCATTGCCAAAGTTAGGTTCGAAAGGTCTGGTACACAATGTCTTGCCATCTCGACTGGCTTCAATCTTGGAGACGTTGTAGTGATGAAAGTTGAACGGATTTTCGTTGTGGACTCCGTTGAAGGCTGCATTACTGACGATGCCAATCAGCAAACGTTTGGTGAGCAGTCCTTGGCAGACGTGATCTTCGACTTTGGATCGGAGTCCAGTGGCAATGGTAAACGTTTTCACTTCCACTCGTCGCACAGGATACTTGGCGGTGGTTCTGCTCAAAGTTTGACTGATGTCGTTGGCTACTTTAGGTAATACTTCCACACGGCGCATGTAAAGTCTGGCTTCTTCGATGATGGTTTAGTACTCGTTGTTATTAGCCATCAAATGGAAGACGGTACTACTGCGATTCAGTCTCAGGCGTACATCCACTCCGTTCAACAAATACTTGTCTTGCAACCACATGTCCAAATGCAAACGAGCCATCAGTTCTAAACTGCGCCATTGTAAGATTTTCTTTCGACGCTTGTTAAATACCTCATTGTGCGGGGTCTGCTGGATTATCACCAACCGCCTCTACAGCCACGGAAGCATCCAGATGAGTGTTCTTGGCTTCTTTTCCTTACGACAAGAAATTTTCTAAGTAAGCACGGTAAGGGTAAGTATCCATGCTGCTGCTGACCAGTTTGTTTTTCAAGTACAAATCCACTTCGCTGAACAAGGAATGCATGAAATTATTGACGGGTGCCACTCTGGCATTGGCATCAGGATTGCTGTTGTCCGTTTTGATCACTTTGAGTTTCAAGTACAAGTGGCTGTTATTTAGATCGATGTAATCTTCGGTTTGTCCTTTGATTTCAAATTCGATAGGAGCTGAAGCTGTCAAAGACGATACAGGATGAAATTCCACCCATTGGGATTCTTGCATCGTCATCATGGTGGGGGGCATGGTAAACAGATCCAGTTCTGACTTGGTACATTCGCAAGAATCTCGGTGCATCATTTTCAAGGGCTTAGTAATCAAACATGTCTAATTCTCTGACCGTTCTTCTTTTCTTATTCCTTTTTGGAACACCGTGTGTTTTATGAACTCTGAAGGGAGGTCGACGTCGTCTCTTTCTGCCTTGTCCTTGCTGTGGAGTGAAGGAAGAAGTAATGCAGGACCAGAAGCGTCAAGTGCCTTAATAGGAGTCTCTCGGCGAGCCAAAAGATCTTTGCCAGTTTGCAGCAACACATTTCTTCCTGCACTCATAATGGCTTCTTTTGGATTTTGTTTGTCGATGAGGACGTTTTGCAGAAATTCTTTTCCTTGCGTCAAAGCGGCATCTTTTAAGGCATGCAATCTCGAGTCACATAGGTTTCAAAATGGGGGGCTACCGTCCGAAAAGCACACCGGATACATTTTTGGGTTACAATTCGCTGGAGAACCTTTTTCGAAAATGTAGTTTCACCGTGACGTTTCCTTTGTCAATGAATGAACACTTTGTCCCAAATCTCCTTTTATACTAATGTTGACACTGTCAAAATACGATTTGTTGACTGGAAGATAATAAGGATGTACAAATTCACGGTGAACGTGATACGTGTTTCCACCTTCTTCGTAGGCACCAACAGCAGAATCCACTTTAAAAGGAATGACTCTCAGTAACGGAGTGATGTGTTTCCCACCACGTTGTACTCCACCACATCGGAGTACACAAACATTAAATTCAGTCCAACGTTCAATTCGATAGGGTGGCGAAAACCCTTGGAGAATCCTAAGTTGTTTTCTGCCGCTTATTTTATTTAGCTATACACTTGTTAGTTATTTTAAAAAGAATCATTAACAAAGAAAAATGTGTTAACAACATTGTAATCACGTGTGTCACAGTGTCACTGTAATTTTTAAATTAAGAGTTTATAATTATAAATTTTCAAATTTAGAATTCAAATCTATATCTAATGATCAAAAATATCTAATGTTTTATGACTTTGTGTCGTTCAGGTCACAATGTCACAATGTAATTTTGTGCGCTTTTACGGCTGCAAAGTCATGATTTACGTCATCAAAGTTAATTGTTTCAGCCGTCTTCCTTTCAATGGTCAGCATTGCCAAGTTGGTCAGCCTCGCTCATTGTGGATCTTAAATATGTCTTAATTAGTTTGAGTTTTGAAAAGCTCCTCTCGCAGCTTTCTATGCCGACACACATTGTTAAAAATATACATAGTGCGATGGTAAGGTTTGGATGGTATTCTGTGTATCCCCACTTGACAGTCCATTGTAAAAGTTCCAATGCTTCCCAGTTGTTATCTTTCTTGCCTGTAAATAACTCTGAATGTGACGATGAAGACTTCGGATTTCGTAATACAGACAATCAGCATCGACTTTGTCGTACTACTGAGTAAGATTCGCACTTGCAATACCAATTTCGTCATTATTTGCAGGATTCATAACAAAAGTCAAATCGTGTGAGAAATCTGAACTTAGAGTTAATTTTGCGCAGCTGCTGAGATCTACGCTCAATTTCCACATGCAGATGATCGACACTCTCTATGTGCTCGCGATCGATTTCTTGCGACCAAGTTAGTCCAACCTCGTCCGACTTTTCTCCAGGCATTCGACGTTTCTTCCGAACACGATGTTCTGTACTTATATCATTGTCTTTGCAAAACTTGGCAGCAGTCGTCTGGGCCTTCGCAATTAGATTGTCTCTTTCTTCGCTGAAGCATATACTTAGAACATTCATCTTAGTTGCACAACCATCCATTCCGAGACCTTTTGTTTGTAGATGCTTCTGCGTTTTGTCTATCTCCTCCAGTATGGCGTTCCAAAAATACAGATATGATATGAAGGAGTATGACAATATTGCAGCGAGTATTGTTCCTGCATCACCTCTGGTTCAACTGTCTCTGATTCGCCATCTCTTAGCTCCTCCAGTGAATCAACAATTTCTTTAAGATGTCAAGCCACAGCCTCCACAGCATCATGTTTTGCACTCCAGCGAGTTTCACATATCCGTTTTACATTTTTTGGAACATGTTTCTGAAGAGGTGACTGGATATCTCGGCCCATAATGGACTCGTCCCATACAAATTTAATTAAGCGATCTCCCCATAACATACTCGGCCCATTACGGAGTCGGCCCATGACACAGTTGGCCCATAATTACTAAAGATTGCAAAAAGAACTCTCTTAATTGTAATTCGAATGTCTCATTGCACAAAATTTATATAAATAAAATATTTAATTACGGTTATTATTGAGAGAAGGAATAAGACAGGCAAAGAAGGGCAAAGATAAAAAATGATATACTAAAAAAAAAATATACACATAAGAATTAGATATATTTGCTTTGTCTCTGTGCTTATCTTTTTATTAAAAAAAAAAATATCTATTTAACTCAATAACATAGAGCCCGTGCAAGGACAGAGACGTTTTTAACTTAGAATACTGGAAAAATATTTACTGTTGATACAAAATTTATGGTATACAGTAACAATATCATATGTTTTGAATTTTCTAGACAACTGTTTACTCTTGAAGTTAATTAAAGTGTATGTCAACGTGGTCATGTAGGCGCTTTTACTCATAATATAATGAATATTACTTGTTGTTGTACCATTTAATACTCATATATCTTAACCAAAATCAATTAAATCCTGATTGTTGAATGATCTGCACCTTAAATGTCATCAAAAAACTTCCAGACAAAAATTGTTCATTGCTATGGAGTTTTACAGGTAATAAACCGGGTCAAGAAAAGAGGACGTCGGGTCTATCATAACGAATATTTACTAAAAATCATACACAGATGCACTAAACATAAAGAAACGTACAAAGATTAAAAGACCAATGAAATGACTGTTGAAAAAAAACCATTACATCAACATTACTATTATATAAATCATGGACCGAGTACGTAATGGGCCGAGTACGTAATGGGGCAGAGTACGTAAATGGGCCGAGTATGTTATGGGCCGATTTGGGTAGGCCGAGTTCGTTATGGGCCGAGAACGTTAGTGGACCGACTCTGGTATGGGCCGAGTTGTCCCGTAAACTCTGAAGAATATCCCATTGATGTGTGGAAGAAGAGAAAAATACATACAATGTTTCGACAGTGACAACATTTTCTTTACTGCATTTGCACTGAAAGCAGCCTCATGAACTAAAGCTAAATTTAAGCTATGGTTTATGCATGGAATAAAGATAGCTTTTTGGTTTAACTGCAAAATTCGCTGCATAACTCCAGTGTGAATCCCTGCCATAGCAGCAACATTGTCATATCCGTTACAGCTTCAGCTGTCTTTCCATCAAGACGAAAGAAATCGATAAAAGACTCTTTGATCTCTACTTCTCAATCATTTATGTCTACTTAACGAAGTATCTGACACATTTGATTGACATGTGAAAGATCTGGAGTACTATCAAACATGATAGTAAAGTATTTAGCTTTTTTCACAGAATCAATAATGGTGGCCCAAACACAATTTCCAAGAAATACAATGAATTTATTCTGAATATTAGGCGAAATATATGACACAGCTAACGCCCCAAGCGTAACTGTGGTGAGATGCTCTCTCATAACAGGATTGTATTTTCCTAGCAATTTCATCAATTCAAGAAAATTCCATGAGTTAGTGTCACAAGGTTTCACTGTGTCCTCTAAACTGAAGGTTTTGTTTAGCCAAGAATGTGATGCCATCCAAAATTCTTTTGATAATATCTCTCCACTTTGCATTTTCCCCAACAATTTGCTTCTGAACTTGTTGATCAATCGTGGCACCAACCTGCAATCTCATTGCCATATCTTTCCAGTTGTTAAAGGCAGTCATATGATGCCGGATTATCTCATTTACTCCAACTTTTGGACTGAGTTTTCTACAAGCACTGAAGCCTTGGATTTTGCCAAACGCACTCTGATTTGAAGTCGACAACAAAAGCAGTAGAGGGCTCCCTTTGAGCGGGAGTGCAGCATCCAAGACCTCAAAATAGTCTCTCCATTTCCTAACTTTTTGAAGAACCAATCTTTTGACAATGATCTGTTCTCATGTTCACCTTCACCAAACTCGCGTTTAACAATGGCAAATGGTCTATCCTTATTCTGCAGAGTTTCAGAGCCTCTCAAAACGAGCTCAGTTCTAAGTTCATCCGTTATAGTTTCAGGCCAATGGCCAGCATCACTGAACACAACCAAATTGGCATTGGTAGAGTCCTGATTTACATTTATTTCTTCATTTAAATGTTGCTGTGTAACTTGCTGATATTGCAGTGCAGAAAAGTTTGCTGTTGACGTCATTGACATGGCTGTGGCGCCGTCAGCTGAGGCATCATTTGGTATTGTTTCATTCTGACTTCGTTCACCTTCAGCTTCATTGGCATTGATAATATTGCTACCACAAATGTCATCATTGTTGTTAACTAAATATTCCGGGTCTGGCGTTGCTGATGTTGCTGCTTGCTCTTGAACTGCAAGAACAGGATCATCATTAAAGTTATGCAGCTCAACACTGTCAGCAGCTTCAGTTGCAGATGTAGTCGGAACAAAATATTGACGAATAGCTGCAGCGCCACCTGCCTCTGTTTTTATTTTTGCGATTTTTTCTGCACTTTCTATATTCTGCCCGACAGTTTCTGCCGCTTGCTCATGATGTAACTGTTGTTACACGGTAAATGACGCATATTGAATAGTTAGTATCCAAATAATCCTATTAATTAGATTATTTTCGTAAATAACTAGTACAGTTAAAATATTTTTAATGTTAATAATCACTGCACCCAAAATTACCCACGTCTCTAATAAACCATAATTGTCATTGGTCTGTATCAGCTAATGCATTTGGCTAAAGTACACATGACTGTCAAATTTGGCCTTTAGCACTAAAGCAACCGAAGCATATCAGTGACTTGATCTCTGTAAACACAGCTCACAGAAGTCAAGCTGTCGAGGGCTGCACCGGCACCGCCACAGGGCGGCGGCATCATCAAGTTTTCAAAAACTTATCCTCCTTTACCCCTCTCTTCCTCTCTCTCTCTCTCTCTCTCTCTCTCTCTTTCCTTTTCTTTTCCTTTCTCTTTTCCTCTTTGTATTTTTTTCCCTTTTTTGCCGCCCCTACAGAAGTGCCGCCCGGGGCGATTTGCCCCCATTACCCCCTATTCGGTACGCCATTGAGTCACTGTGTTCATGGGCTCAGTGAAGTACAAGCATGCAAGCAATGACTCCAATGTCAATTAGGTCTGGTTTTAAAAACTGCTTAACTAGAGTGTTGATATGACGGTGGTCAGATCTGCAGAAGTTTCATTAAGAATCTATTAAATATTGCAAGAAGTGTTTAAATGAAAACCCCATGTCAATTCCATAATTTATGCAAAAGGGATAGTGATGCGATGTTTAAAAACGGCTATAACGGTACCATATTGGAGGTCAGATAAACACGATTTTCATTCAGAACCAGCTACATATTGCTTTAAAAGTGTTTTTATGACATTTCAATAAGACCATCCACTTAGTAGAAGTAGTCATTTTTAGAATGGCCATCAAGGCAGCCATTTTTGGAGGTTAGATCAGCATAACTTTCATATGGGAATAACTATATATTGTAAGAATTTCTCCTGTTACTAAATGTTTCAAATTTTGCAAGGTCACATTATTATCTTTGCCATTTACAACCAACTACATATAGTGAGAACAGAAGTGTTTTAGTTAATAAAACCCAATGTCGATATATAACCATCCGCTTATGCGAAGTAGCCATAAAAAATGTTGTAAATGGCCTTCATAGCAGCAATATATAATGTCCAAGATAAACTATTTTCATTTATGACCATCTAGACATCATACGAAGTCTTTTTTGTAAAAATCCCATGTCAATAAGACCATCCACTCAGGAGAAGTTTCGATGGCAAGATTTTCGACATTGTCATTATATTGGACATATTGGATGTCAGTGTGTGGTTTGTGGTTTTGTGGGTTTAACGCCATTTTTCAGCACATGATAGGTTATACATAGCGGCCAGTATATTTGGTGGAGGAAGAGCCCGGGAAGAACCACTGACCCACAGGAAGCTACTTGCAAGCTTTCTCACACACCCACGTTGACTAAGGCGAGACTCAAACCCACGCGGACAGAGATGAGATGTGAGTGATCTGTAAAGGCGAGCGCCTTAGACCACGCGGACACCCGGGACCCGATATTGGATGTCAGATCATCACCATTATCATTATGTCATTAGGAACAACCAACTAGATATACTAAGAAGTCTTTTAGTGAAAACCCAATATGGCTACACCCATCTATCGAGGAGGAGTAGCAATAACAAAATTTTCAAGATGGCCACCATGGAGATCAGCATTATTTTCATTTAGGACTTACTAGACATCAGAAGAAGTATACTGGTGAAAACTTCATGTTCAAAGGACTTTTCCGTTCAGGAGTAACTTTAACAAGATTTTTAAGATGGCTGCTGCGGCAGCCATATTTGATGTCAGATAAGCACTGTTTACATTTGGGACCAACAATACATCATAATAAGTCTTTTACTTGAAAACCCAATGTCAATATGAACATCCGCTCATGAGGTGTAGCAATAACAAGATTTTCAAGATGGCCACTGTGCTGGCCATACTGGATGTCCAAGTGGCATTATTTTCATTCAGAACCAAGAAGACCTTGGGATGAATGTGATGGATGATAAACAACAGGCCATCTCATAAATTACTCTGGTCAACGACCAGAAGAGCCAATAATTATGCTGTCTTTTTAATAGCAAAAGTAAGGATCCATTTTTTTCTTAGTTTCTAAAAATATATACTCTGCTAAGTAAACAGGTAGCATAGTTTAAATTATCTCTGGTATAAATCATTCTAATATTATTTGATGTTTTTTAATGGTTCAGATTTTTAATTTTCAGCAATAAGTTACCTTACTCAGTATATACCAGTTTGTGTTGTCAACAGCAAATATTTTTCATACATTATTCAAACAAAGGAACTTTTCTGAATACAAATGTAAAAGTTTGAAGCTTTTTCATCGGAAGAAGTTGTTTTATTTTTAAAAAGAATAGAGTAAAAAGTTCTATTTTCACCAGTGTCTCACTAAGAACATCAACTTCTTGTGAGTTTCACTGAAGAAACATAGTTCAGTGACAACTACTTTATTCAAATAAATATCTTTGCTAGATCCAGCTATACTCTCCTTTCTTAAAAAAGTAAAATAATACTTGCTTCCAAATGTCTACTATCTTGATAATTAATGGATACTTACTCACACCAAACAGAGGCAAGGCTATGGTTTGCACTTGAACACATTCATTCGTCTTTCTGAAAATAGTGTTCATGGATTTTTTTATCATAGATGTGAATTCTGGCTTTTGGGGACAGTTACTTTCGATCACAACATGGACAATCACATTGAAATAATTTTCCTCTCCATAGGTTATAACAACATCTCCAACATTTGGTTTCTGTCTCTTGAAGACCTTTTCTTTCTGTTGCCTGTATTTTGTTCTTGTCCCCAGATCTACAGCAATACTTCCTATCCCTGACCCTTTGGTGTCATCAGGGCAAACTACTGCATCCATATTTGTGACTTTCAGAATGTCTCCTTTGTAAATACAAACAACGGGTTTTGCAGAAACCTGGAATACAAACTGTTTTGTGTGATGTACTATTGGCTTATAGTAAAAAGGAGACAATTCTTTCAGTTTAGTAGTTTCATACTGACTGTTGTTTGCTGCAATATCTTGTTTGTCATGGTCCTTCTGGCCAGTCTCCTTTGACTGTTGTATCTGGTAACTTGGTGAAGAAAAAACATAGTTTTGTATGTTGTAGTTTGGTACCTTCCCATTTTTAATCATGGTTCTGAATGTATCTTGCATCAGCTTCACAAGATGAGGGAGTTTATCTATAAAGTGGATCTCTTTCAAGGATTGTCCCTGTACAGAGTGTCTGCTGTAGTTAAGAACAGCTCTGGCATACTGGACAGCACACATATCTTGTGGTACATCATGTATTCCTGCAAGCAAAAACAATGGAATTAATATGACGTTGTGAAAAAGAAAAATTACATTCTAAGAATTTGTTAGAGTTGCTGATCCTAATTGTGATATGAAAAGAATTGACTCCACACACTGAAAGTTTAGAATGTGATCAAACGGTCATTACTGAATTCCTCCTCAATAAAGTGTCTGGGATTTTTTATGTATGCACATATCACTGAACTTAGAAAATGCTGATTTTGGAGATAAATATATCAAACATTTTATCAAGCATGAAAATGTATGATTAATTAATGATCTCAACTATGATCTGTTAGATACAGAAAAAAGTCAAACCCACTGGTCAATGTTTGATACTTTTAATTTAACAAATGTTACAGGAACTTTATTTGCAATGTTAACGACTTATCCCCCTTTGAGATACCAATGATAATAACAATCCACATTTCTTTTTTCTCATAGTATAAATGTAGATTATATCGTAATTGACTGACACATTATTCACATAACAGTCACAACAATAAAATAATATTATGTCCCAAACAGACATGAGAAATCCACTCGAAGCAAATACAAAAATACTTATGAGAAAAACTTCCTTAAAGATTTTATCAAATACATGTTCATACTTTGACATATTTGATAATACTGGCAACTAATATTGGGTATGCAAAAAGCCACTCTTAGAAGTCATTGATAATCATGCCCCAAGAAAGCAAAAATACCCTAAAAATGACCCACCTCCATACCTGAGCTGATAATAATAGTGAACTTAGAAAGACCATAAATAACAAGTGTAATATCCATAACAAACACAAAGAGTATAAACTGAACCAATCTTGGAAAATAAGAAGAAACCCCATAGAAACTGTCATCAAGCTCAGATGACAATCTATTAGACTTTTGTTTTATTGAACATAAGTTATCAGGTTTTTACATATTCCCCTACATCACCACCTGACCTGGTGTATGGGGCATTACCTTAAATTATTATGCATCCTGATTTTTACATGTGTTCCCTTACATAGTCACAACACACACATGCACACACACATATACATACATTCAAAATTATTGTACACAAAGACACTAGCATACAAACCCCAAGGTGTTTTAAATTGCCTGTTTGTTTGTTGTTGTTTTTGTTGTTTTTTAAAGTAATATTGTTTTCTTTGCCCACCCCAAAATGAAAGTAAATAAAATGTCACAAACAGCTATTAAAAAAAAATCATGTACCAAAAGTTGACAATAGGGTCCACTTTTTCTTAAACTCATCACTTCTGTTATTCACTTTGGCGACATATTTTTTCAGTGTTTTCTATGATAAAACACAATTTTTATAATAGGAGAGATTTGAGATTTTTGATGCACAACGTGATCTGTATAAAACATATTTTGCAAGTAAAATTAGGAAGTTAATAAGATCATCAAAGTTGTTAATTCCTATAAAGACATCTTTTTGTGTAATTCTAAAATTTGGATCGTAAGTTTGGATTCATTCCAAAAATAGTTTCCAAAAGTGTTCCGTAACTGAACAGTCATAGAATAAGTGCTCAATTTGTTCTATTCCCTCATTAAAAAAGGTACATTTATCATTATCATCTAAATTAATATTTTTCAAAAACTGGTTTGTGGCAATATTTCCATGGCCAAATCTAAAATTAAAGCTAATCAGTTTTGTGTCTTTTGTATAAAGTCTAGCCAAAACAAAAGAGGTGGTCCATTCATTTGCACCAATTGCACACTCTACCTGCCTGGACCAAGTTTCATGTTTACCATTTGGCTTTGTATCTTGGTTCTTATCAGGTCTTTAGAAATAACTTTCAAAAAAACTTTTAATTTTCTTTTTCCTGAGATCTTTGAGATAAGAGCAAAGTACTGTATGAAATTATTAGTTTCTGTTTTTTGTTTATTTCATCAAAACTTAATAGAGATCCTTGTGCATCAAAAAGATGTTGAATAAGAACAACACCGTTTGTTCTGCACCTTGTTTACGATTTAAAATTATCTATAGTAACTAAATTAAGAATATCTTGAGACAAGTATTCATGAAGAGTAGATGGTTCATTTTTCCTTTGTGATAAAACATAAAGAACATCACGCCAAAAAATATTTTTAATTGATTTAGAAATTTCTTTTCATTTAGTTTTTCTTAATTTAAATAAGAGCGTACCTCCAAATTTTCCAAATATTTGTTTAGATACCAGTTTTTGCCATAAACCATCTTTGTTTAGTAAAACACGCCTAATCCAGGAAAATTTTATATAACACACAAATGAGTGCAAGTGAATCATATTTAATCCCCCTTCCTTAAAAGAAGCTATAAGATTGTCTCTTTTAACCCTCTCAGTTTTACCGCCCCAAATAAACTGGAAAAATAATGTATTCAGTTCATTTTCTATATGGGGTGGAGGACTTGGCAGAGCTGCAAAAAGATGAATAAATTTAGGCAAAATTAAGCATTTTATCCAAGTAATGTTTCCAATAACAGATAAATTGCTTCTGCTCCACCAGCCAAGCAGTTTCTTTACTTAATTTAACTTCGTTGAATAATTAAGTTCTATTATATCCTGTAAGTTCAGAGACAAATCTACTTCCAGTAATCTAAAATTGGACATTTAGCAGTTAATATAAATTTCTGGATATATTTTTTCATTAGAATTTTTTAAATTTCCAATCCAATTAGCTTTTGATTTCAAAACATTGCAGTACAGACCTGGTACCAAGGCAAATTTATTTAAAATCTGCATGCTTGTCTTCAAGGACAAAAAAACCCCCCAACCCATCTAATAATGGAAAGCATCATCACCGTACTGCCCTAAGTTGAACTACATTTCATTACAGAAAATACCTGTAATATTTGTGTTCTTTTTTTTAGTTCTACTGCAAGAAATTCAATTCCTATTATAAATAAAAAATATGCTAAAGGGTCTCCCTGGCGACAATCTCTCTCTCTAAATTAAAAAATGGAGATAAATATCCATTATTAATGACACAACTTTTTTATTTATTGCAAAATACTCCAAACCAGTGATAAATCAATTGTCCAAAGTTTAAAGATTTTATTCTATTAGACTTTATATCTTTAAAAGGGCAGTGGCATCCAAAATCTAAGGATTTTGTGCCCATCAATAACTCCTTGGTATCAGCCAAAACAAAGGTTCAGACTGTAACATTATTTTGATGGAAGGTGATATCCTTGTCACTGACCAAACTAAAGTTCGTCAAGTTTGTAATGAGTACATGTATTACATCTACCTAGCAAAACAATTGTGTCAAATGAATTCACAGATAATGCTGCTATTCATCTTAGCATGCAAGCTATTCATGGCAATCAAACACCTAACAAATACCAAACTCTCAAGAGGAAACCTGTAGTGCCAGAACAAGATTTAAAAATTATCAAATGCTTTGATACTACGAAATCTACAGGTGTTGAAAACATACCAGCTACAATTCTGAAATTATGTTCACAGGTTTTATGCTCAGAAATTAGCATACTACATTAAAATTTCCAAATTGTCTAAAAGAAACACAGATAACCCAAATTTATAAAAAAATTCCATACAATGGAAAAAAACAGCTATAGATCAGTTAGTACTTTCCCATGCATCTAAAATCTTTCTAATAGCTTTTATGTGATCAGACTCTAATTACTCTTTGAAGATGTACAACATGATTTTGTAACTGCTTTTATAATACGTCAAACCATATTACGGAGACTGATGGAGGACATTGGCTCCAATGTGGGTGTAATCCTAATATACAGTGAAGGGGCCTTCGACAGTCTTTAGAATAATATCATCATTAAAAAGATGAAAGCTTATAACACTGATGAGAACTCGGTCAAACTAAACGAAAACTATTTGTCTAAGCAAAAATAATGTGTTAAATTGGGATCTTTACATAGTAACCAGGATAAAATCTTCAGAGGTGTACCGTAAGACTCAGTATTGGGACCACTCATATTTAATATCTTTATAGGTGACATTTTCAACTTCACCAAACAAACAGCACCATATAAGTATGTTGATGACAACACCATATTTTATATCCATAAAGATCCAAATAACCTCAAATCTGTTGTACAAAATGAGGACAAGATACTCATGAACTGGTATGCAAGCCTATCCCATGAAATTAAAACCCACTGTTCCTGGCGTAAGAGCTTTGTATAATTTCACCAAAGAAGATAATGAAATGCTCAGTGAGGACCATATGCAAGTTTTCGGAGTAGATACCGACTCTAAACTAAATTTTAGTAACCACATATCTTACATCTGTCAGAAAGCAGCAGGTTTATATTAAATCTCTCTTAATAAGAGCAAACATTTCTAATTTACATATTAGTAGAATTAGAACATATAAATTGAAATGTATGCGATATATCAAAAGAACACATCTATTTACGTAAACAATATTACCATGTTGAATGAATTATGCAACTACACTTTCAGACACCAAAAATTGGCCATAATATCAAGGGTATAGATACGGATCACGATGTCCGGTAAGCTTTCTTTTAAATGTTAGGCCCCTAGAGTGACAGCATGCCCAATGAATTTGAACAATCTCTGATTCAAACAATTCAACAGGCTTATTTGAATACGTTAAATTTGCTTTATATCTTTTAATTTACCAGTCAGTGGCAATTACCTTTTGTTTGTCTAACTTTACTGAATTTCTTTGCATCCAAATCTTGACCCCTTACTGCTTATTTTATTTATTTATTTATTTTTACAAATGTGTACCAACCTCATTTGTGGATATCTTAATTATAATTGTGCATGCATTGTAAAATGAAAACATTGTACATACATTTAATTTTCTTGATTTAAAAAAATAATATGTACATGTATATCTGCATGTTGTATAATTATATTGTTGTTTGTCATTTATTGCTGGTATTATTGTATTGTTTTATTGTAAATATGTACTAACGTGCACCTGTCCTTTTCAGATATGTCACAATAAATAGCTCATCTAGCACTAGTGTTTATATGTTACCCAGACTGCATGCATTAAATAAAGTGTCTTGTTATCTTGTATTTTTCCGCTCATACTACTAACATAATTTCAGACTATTGATAAGCTTTCATGGTTTTAATTCTGAACAGTAAGTTCAATTTAGATATAGTGGAATCAAGTAATGACCCTAAAGCATTTAAAAAGTTGATTCTTGACATTTTTATAAAGAACATACATATATTTGAATAAGACAATAAATGAAGCATACATGTTTCACATGGACTTAACAGTTCAAGTTAGGAAGTCACCCTATTGCTATAAATAGAAATGATCTCATTTATCCACAACACCTTGCACATACCACCATACTGTTAGTGAACAAACTGAATGATACCGAAGTGTAAACAACAGTTAAGCTTATGCATAATTCTGTTTTATATTTGTTGCATTTCCATATTCTGTGATATTGGAAATGGTTATGAAGCACTGTTGTTATGGGACATGTCGTGGGGGTAATAATTGTTTAACTCCTATAAATAGAGATATACAGCTTTCACTACATTTTATAGAAAGAAAATAAGTTAAAGAGAGAACATAAGGTTACGTAAATATATTTATCCATATATTGCTCTCTATATCACTAATTTTGCTTTAGGTAAATCAAACACTTTCAGGTGTCCTGTGCATTATGGTTATGCTTTTCATGTACCAATATAAGAAAGATTTACGTGTGCAGTTTGTGGTTAATCAAAATGACAGCTCAGATATGGAGATATATTAAAGATGTGCAACTTGTGAATAAAAACATTATAATGTACAACTGTGAGAAATTTTGACACTTTGCACTAGGAAGCAGTGTTGCACCTTGAGCACGGGATTTCGTGTTTACCACAGGGTTTGGCCCCATGTCCTGAAAGCCATGAACCTTGTGTGCCTCTTGGTGTGTTTTTTGACCATTACTTCCAATGCAAATAGTTATTTGTCCTACTGAAATTTGATGTATACCCTATATTTGGGGGGACAGGGAGACATATTGTCCCTAGCTCACTGGATCTATGGTGCAAGACTGCTAGAAATGTAAATTTGTATACAGATGGGAGTGAGGTGGGATGGAATGATGAATGTATTTGCTTGAACACTCGATACAACAACACAACAGCAAAAGAATAACAGCAACAGCATCACACTATTTTTCATATTACCTACGAAAAGGGAAAGACAAACATCAACGATCCCAGGATGAGCATCTTCATGAGTGAATAACAGGTTTTTATTTTGGGGATTTAACGCCTTTTTTTATACATGGTGTCCAGTATATCAGGTGTAAGAAGAACCCGTAAAAGACCCCGGAAACAACCACCAACCTACGGGAAGCTAATGGCAAGCTTTCTCACATACCCCATTGGTCGAGCCAAGACTCCAACTCATGTTGACATAGGTGAGATGTGTGGATGATCTGTAAAGGCAAGAGCCTAAGACCACTGGGCCACCCGGGGCCCACGTAAATAAGATTTCAGTGAACGGCACATTATACACCCATTAATACGTAACGGTCTGATTTTTCTGGGAAGAAACCAATTTAATTTTTTCAGTCACAGCAACCTTACTTTTTTACATTTTGACACCAAGATCGAAAGGCTTCTCCCTTACCATACGTGAAAGCTATTCATAAAGTCTGATACAAGTATGCAACGTAGAACTAATGTTATTGAGCAGAAACAATTTTTATTCTTTCAGTCACAGTGCCCTTGACCTTTTACCTTTTGACCCTGATGCTGCTAGGTTTTTCACGACCTTTGACTTTTTGACCAGGAAATCAAATGAGTTATTTCTTATGCAACGTGCAAACCATTCAAAAAATTTCGTAACTAGAGATGTTAAGAACTCAAGGCTTTTGTGGAAACCATTTTTCTTCTTTCAGTCAGTGACCTTGGCCTTTGACCTTTTGACCCCAAAAGCAACAGGTTTCTTTGTAACCCAAAGCGTAAGACATCCACAATAACCAGTAGCTGTAAATAATGGAGTTATTGTGTGGAAACCATTTTCTTTTTTTTTTTTTGATCACAGAGAGCTTGAGACCTTTTTGACCCCAAGATCGATAGGGTG
Source organism: Margaritifera margaritifera (assembly GCA_029931535.1). NCBI lineage: Eukaryota > Metazoa > Mollusca > Bivalvia > Unionida > Margaritiferidae > Margaritifera > Margaritifera margaritifera. The sequence goes on from JAQPZY010000498.1 coordinate 31,292, forward strand.
ATTTCTTATCCCAGGTGCAAACCATCCATGAAGTTTGGTAACTTTAGATAGTGGAAAATCGAGGTATTGTGCTGAACCTATTTTTCTTCTTTTAGTCACAGTGACCTTAGCTTTTAAGCTTTTGACCCTTAACTCGATAGGGTTCTTCCCAACCCAAAGTGCAAGCTGTCCACAAAAGTTGATAACTGTAGACAGTGGACAGATAGAATTACTGTGTGGAAACAAAACTGTAACAGACAGACTGATAGACAGACATCATAATGTAATATGCTCTGCCGTATGGCATGGGTATAAAATCCTTCCAAAAATTTTGATCTGGTACCATGTTAAGATGCCTGATACTGGTATACATTGTTACAAATAGGTAATGACAGATACGAAATGCTGCTATTGCTAGATCAGTGGTTCCCTAACCCCGCGATGCAACCCAAATAAGGGTCGCGAGGACCCTATACTGGTACTGCAGCTAGGGTCGCAAAAGATGGTATTTAGGGTCGCAATCAAAAAAGTTTGGGAACCACTGCACTAGATGATAGTGGCTAAGATATATGTTTGATGGTACCTGGCCTAAATTGGCACGCCAATATCATTGTCCAGTAACTTGTCAAATTTCTGTCTCCCAATTTGTAAGTCAGTGATGTCATTTGCACAACAAGGACATAATTCCCACGATGGCTAGTTTGGAAACTTTCCACTGTACCACAGTGATTGGTTGGTAGATTCACATCGGCGCAGTATATCAAGGGAAGAAAAGTATGGAGATTCTGAACTTTCACCAAGATGGAGAATACTAGTTGTCTGCATGATCATGAGCACCGGAAGTGTGATGCACTTTTCAGGAAAAGTTAAATGGGCTGTCACATGAACGAAACTTATTGTTTAGATTTTTCTCTTTGTCTGGATATCTCAAGATGTCGACAATATTAACCTTTGCACGCATGAATTTGTTTCAGAGAGTAAAAGATTGCATGTATGAAAATGTATATGAAAAGGAAAATCTATAAAGGAGTACACAAGTCATTACTGAATGTTGAGAAATATGTATGTATAGAATTAACTTCTTATATTCGTAGGGTATTTGCAACATTTAGATGTTCTTGTCACAAACTGAATATAGTGTCAAGACTCCCTGAAGCTTGTACCCCTATCTACATCATACTAATAAAAGCAAAATATTTTCAACAAATTGCACAAAAATGATCCATTTCTTTTAAATATTTTAAATTTTTAAGCAGTCCGCATCTCCATGCAAACACTACTGTAGCCATTTCTATTTCAGGTGAATAGCTTGGCTAATGTTAATCCCATGACATCTTCACCTAGGTCTCTTCGACATGCGTTGATTACAGTGAACCCTCACCAGCTTCTACTTGTAGGGGGAGTTATCAGTTTGCACTTGTTATAGTACACACCCATTCTCAAAAACATACTCATGCAGTACCCAACATGCATTTGGAAGTAGCTAATCAAGATTACCAAGAGGTATTTTTGGTTCCTAATGCATAGCACGGGATTAATATTAGCCAAGAAGGTCACTTGAAGTCAAAATGGATACTTTAGTCTTTGCTTGAAGATTTCGAAGGTTGATTTAAATATTTGAAATTAAAAATTTTCTTTCAACTCTTAGCAATATTGCATTTTTATTTATTCAGGAAAAATGAAAACATTTCATATATATTTGAACCTCAGTACTTATGAAATTGCCAGTGTGTAATATGGTTGGTTCCATGAATTACACAGAACATTACTAATCGATATTCATATGATCTGAAAGTGTCATTGCTTAAAAGCATTCTTGTAACTTTTGCAACAGAATAATTTACCATTAGTTGAAGACAATTATCGTGCACTTTATGTTTGTACAAATTACCTCTTAGCGAAAAAAAGCATTCTGCAGGTTTCTATGATGTGCTAATGTATTTGATGAATCCTAAATAGTCAATCACAGATTAGAGGATATTCGCCCTCCCCCCCCCAAAAAAAAAAATAAATAAAATAAAAAATAAAAATAAATGCAAATGGCTGTCAGTATCTTTGCAGGTTGATTCACAGAATCCAGATTATCAGATCGAGTTTTAGTGGGTTGAATTTATCCCAAGACTTTCTCATTATTCATGAAAAACTTTTATAAACAAAAAAGAACAAATGAAGCCCTAATAGCCTACACAGCAGTGACAATAATTGCCGGTTCTGAAGCTGCTTATGACTTGTATACTTCAGAAATAAAAAAGTACCACAAAATATATGAAATTGAAAGCTTTAAATATGTATGTGCAGTCTTTCCCAGCCATACTGGGATACTGTCAGCTGGTGACATGTTTCTGTTGATAGCACTTTTATACAATGTAGCAACATACATGTATGCTGAGTGTTATGAGGGAAAGGTTTAATATCTGACAATTATACTACACGAAGTGTACTTAACACCAATACATTGACCGTTTGTGCATATATAATTGAAACATGGACTAGTGGCATAAATTGCTGAAATAGAGAATTATGAATCCTTAAACATTTTTATCAATTTACTTTGAGTTTAACATGTAAGGATATCATGACATTGTAATCACCTGTTCAGTTGAACAACAGAGTGGCTTTCTATCTGGCTCTATGTTAATTTATCACTAGAAACATCGTCTTCTTTCCACAGTTTGTCCACAGGGGTGAAAGTACTATCCACACAGGTTATTTTATTGGTATTAGTGAATTATGCATTGCATAACATGTTCGCAATTTGTAACGAGTCCTATTATCCTCTTTATAAGTTTGATCTAAGTGGAAAGTGTTATTGGTTAGGTGCATACATATATTTTCCATATTAAAACTGTGAACGTGGGAAAGAACACAATGAAGCAAAACATGGTTTACAAAATAATATGCAATTTTGTAACTAGCTACTTTTCAATTTGGGAAAACAAATAAAGCCTACTTCATCACAAGAAGGTGAGACTTGACTAAGCACATTATATGGAACAGAAGTACAACATACAATTAACATGCAGCTTTAATGAGAAACACATATATGCCAGGTCCCACTGTATCACAAGAAAAACACAATTTAAGCAAACAAATTGGCTGATAAGATCGTGATTTAAAAAGGAACAATTCCCAAATATCGAACTATGACATATGGAGTGGGTTGAAAACTATCAAAGACACTACTAAAATATAGTCTTTTCCGAAATAATATCCCCATTTAGGAAAGGATTTGGATCTTTAAATGTCTTTAGAAAGATATCAACAAGCAACTAAAAGGTTTTATTTTATGCTAGGCAGTGAAATACTGGATTTTCCCAGCGAAATAATTGTGATATTTCACTGCAGTGAAAAAATATGATATATTTTCACTGGCCGTCAATAGACATTGATAACATTATAAGGAAGAAATGTCAAACTTTTCTAAAGACGCTAGCGTGGTGTAATGGTAAAGATGGCCGCTCACATCCCAGCGAACTGGGTTCAAATTCAACAAGAGACAATTTTGTTGTTCATTTTCTTTTTATCTGCTATTTTCCCTTGAATTGGGAAGGAGCATTGTGTAACTACTGATATTTTATGTGCAAATATACACAAAACAGAGCAGAACATAAACGGTAAACTGCTGACATTATCGCGCGGGATGCAGTAAGAAATCAGCTACTTCAGTGTGTTATACAAATTGCTAGACAATGCGATTGAGCATAAAGTAAAAAGAATATTTGCTTGCTCTGAATGAATAACGGATATATTTCATCTCGTGGTCGAAAAACTTAACTATTTTCACTCGTGGTTTCGCCAATCGTGAAAATACTGCGTTTTTCACCCACTCGATGAAATATATCCGTTATTCACTCGTTTCAAGCAAATATCCTCTCTTTACTGCATATTGTATCCAATAGAATGCATACTAGCTTCACTGAAAGCACACCCGGAAGGGAAACAAATGAATTTGAAGGGTAAGCATCTGTGTATTATGATTCATAGCAAAGTTTGAAATTGATGATCCAAAAAGAAACAAATATTATTCGGAATTGGTATATGTTAACTAGAATTGGGACGCTTCACCTTTAAAATTTAAATCAAAGAATATCATAAAAGTGAAGAAGACAAAAGAAAAATACAATGGATATTTGAATAGAGTCAGAATTTGTTTGTTTTGACATCTTCTATCATTATGTAAAGGCCAGAACTGTTTTATTTGAGTACTGATCAATTATTAGAATTAATCTTATTTCCCCTACATTAAAAAATATGAAGGCTACTAAAGCCAAATAATTTATTAAAATATATTTTTGTATTTTTCATTATGACATACATATCACTTACCAAGGTAAAGCACGATGACTCCTCCCCCTCCCCCCCCCCCGAAACCATAATAGCCCAAAAATAAATTTGATAAATTTCCCACTACTGCCTATAACGTTGGCAGTATGTAAATAGCAACTGGCTTGTTACCAGTGTAACAATTTCAGCACTATATTAAAAAGATATGACAACGTTAACAAACCAGGACCTAAATTATACATTTTCATTGACATAAATGACACTTAAAAAGTTTAGGTCCCTTAAAATATTAAAAACAATGACCAGATTGAATATTTCACAAAATAAATATGGTAATGGTTCAAGTCACACACTGCACACATCATTGTATCTCCAGACAACACAATGTTTGAGAAATAGGATCATAAATATCAAAGTTAGTAATAAAGAAGCATGTCATAGTAATCTATCAACATTGGTGCCATCTTATGCTCAAGTCACCTAGCTGTAAGCCTTCGGTAATGAAGGTAACTTTCCACAGTTGATTACTGTAACACAAATAAGCATCCTGATATATTTTACTGCTTCAAACCAATACATTATCTGACTCTAATGACAAAGGCATTATTTGTTAAAGAAAATCTAATGAAATTTCATTCTGATAATTCTCATTCCAGACCATTTACTGAAGTTTGATTTTAGATTTCTACTGTATCGTTATGAAATCAAGTTATCATTTTCTAGCAATGTATGTTGGTAACAATTATATGTGTAACTTAAATGTTATATGTAGCTTATTGTTGAACATCCCCTTAAAAGGAAAATAGGAAATATTTCATACTTCAAAAGGAAATGGCGTGTAAAACTGCAGCTGACTTCATAGATCTCTTAAACTATTTAAACTATAATGTAGAAATAAATCGATGTGAATATAATTATCCCACTGAAATCAAAATGCTTCAGTTAAAAATAGTACTATGTGCCTTGAAAAGGCTGATATGCTTTTTACGATTAGACCTTTAACCAATAATTCCTTGAGCACTTCCATAGTGTATGGCAAACTTGAGTTTCGAGTCTGTTCTACAGTGTAAAACGGAGGACAGAAATTAAAACAAGAAGGTAAATCGGGCCAAAAGAAAAACTAACCTGGCAATAACATATGGTTAAGCAATCTGGCTTGAAAGATGTTGATACCAGTACTATCCTCATCAAAATTCATTAAAATAGTCCATAATATTATGTCTTGGAGAAGTTGTTTGCAAATTCTACCAAATGTTATAGCAACAGTATTGGGTACAAAACTGATGTAAAGTGACAGATTCTCATATTTATATGATCTCTGCCAGATTGGCTCTAAATTAATTCCGAAATTATTGAAAATAAGTCACAAAAAGTTTCTCTTATTTTAGTCAAGACAGTTGCATTATATGTTAGATCCGCATCATAAGGCTCTAGGGAAATTTAGTCCCAATTTGTTCCATTAGCTTTAGAAAACAACTGAGCAGATTAATTCTGCTTTTTAAATAACAAGTCATATCTTGAGAGCAGATGGACATCAATCTTACAAATCTGAAAGGTTTTGATGCTCTCCGTCAAACTTGGTCGAACTCTATTAAGGAATGTATGGGACTTTTAACAGTTGCAAACAACACAGTTTTACAGTTACTACAATGAACAATGCAAACTGGACGTAGGATCATAAAATACGGTGACTTTCCCTTATGGCCTGATCAGCTGAAAAGTTTTAAATTGATAAATTACTGATAGTACAATGTACGATCTATTGCACAATAAAGAATGCAAAAATAATTACCTGAGCTAACTGCAGGCAATGCAATTGAGGAAAGGCTATTCTTTTCAGCTTCAAGGAAACATCCATAAATGGCTTCATACAAGTCTTTCTCACACTCCTTAACCTTTTGAAGATTATGAGGTTCATAGTCTGACCAGCATGGTCCCACTGTATGGATTACACATTTGTATGGAAGTCTACCTGCAGTTGTGGTTAACTGACAACCTACTGGGATCTTTATATTCCTCATTTCACTGATTGTTGCATTTCCTTGCCGTACCAGTTCCGAGCCTGCAGCATCTGCTATCACCTTGGCAACCCCACCTCTATGCTGCAGGTTGTCATTAGCAGCATTCACAATGCAATCAACAGGAAGATTGAGAATGTTTGCCTTATATATAGCTACTTTAATATTTTCCTTAGTGTGGAATACTTCTACATCGGATGCATTATTAGACCAAGAAAATGAACTGAAATTTTCCTGACATGCTTCCAACAATTGGGCATTTTCTGCAAATCTTTGCCTACTTCTTCCACTTTCTTTCACCTTCCCAGTTCTGATTTTGAGCTTATGTTTAAATTTCCAGATATCATCCTGGTTGTCACTGTAAAAAACCACCTGACTAGTCTTCTCATCATATACACATATTTGTGTCCTTAGACTGCACTTCTCCTATGACAGCTTTAACGATTTTCTTTTCCTCTTCATCTAACAAAAACTCCTCCGATTGTTTGTTTCTAAGAGCCCCTAATCTATTGCTTAGGTCTTTTTTTACATAAAGGGCTAATACTGGTGATCCAGATATTACAACAGAATTCCCATCCCATGAAATATGTACACCTTTTTTATCAAATCCATTTTCAATAATCTGCAATGCCTTGAATTCCGGTTCAGACACATTATTTAATGAACTACTATGGCCACACGACTCCTCATCTGGAGTGCTTGATTCTAAATAGTTCTTTGCAGTATTCATCTGGTGAGTAGTTGCCCCGCTGTTATCTTTTATACTGACCTCAACTCCACTAATTTCTTTAAAATTGGTAAACGGTGTTTCCTTCTGACCTGTATTGTGCGCTCTCTCCACTAAACCATCAGGAGCAAGAAAGTCCAATTCCTGAAGTAAATCAAGAATACATTTTTGAATTATATTTGGTTCATTAATAATGTAATGATAATGGTGTTGTGCGCCTTTTTCTAATCAATTAAGCTGACATAAAGAAGGCCACTGTAGAACGAGGAGGCCGGACCTGCATGTCAAGCCCACGATGGAAGAGTTGCTTTCTTTTGTGACTGTGACATTGACCCCTGAGTTAAAAGGCAAAACTAGAATGTCGCAGATTAAATTGTGTTAGCTTCATGATGATTCATGCCATGTATGTTGAGAATCTATCAAAGGATTTAGAAAAAAATGTCCAAATGAAATTACTTTAATCAAACCTAAGCAAACTGTTAACACTGCGACTGCCACCAGTGGAAAGGTGATTGCTGTTTCTTGCTTTCCCTCCAACGCGGGCTTTAACAAATGCTCTCTGGACATTTCCTTTTAATATACATTTGAAAATCAATCAGAATGTAAGAGTATAATATGTATACACTTATAAAACTGGAGTCGTAAGTAAATAAGATGTACTCTTTATTCCAAACAAATACACAACCCTCTCATAAAAACATATAAATGAGTATCAATATGTGGCCTGATGTGCAGCAAACAGGAAATGTTCAGGCAAAGAGAACATGTTTTGAGGCAAGCATAACACATCATCCCATGATCCACCCCTAAAACACACCCAAAACAATCTTCATAATTGTTTCAGTACTGTGCAGCAAACAACAATAATTAGGTCATAGTGATTATTTGCTTGGTGTATAGGATTTGTATGCCCCATGGTACACACTATCCGTTTAAAAGCAACATATACAACAATGAAACTATGAGTAACAGACAAAACTAATAATTTATGTTGAGTAAATCCAGGCCATGGGCGGCTGCAGTGGCTCAGTTGGTAGAGTGTCAGACTCGTAATCCATGAATTGCAGGTTTAAAAGCAATTCAGCCCAGTCTGGGCTAGCTGCTTCATAGTGTCCTTAAGAAAGGCACCAAGCTCCCGTTTTCTCAGCATGCTACAACTAATAATGTGTTGAAAGTAAAGTATATGAAAAAACCAACCAATCGGGACCTATATTTGCTAAATTTCTCATATTTTCTCCCCTCAAATAGATATTTTACACCTTTTTGCCTATGATATTTGTTACAATATTTTTTTCAGAGGTAGAGAAAGCAGAAAGAATAAAATTAAGTTCTTAAATTTATACACTTAAAAGGCTCTATACTTTTAAAAAATATAAAGTTTAGGAATTCATCAAATTCGAAGAAATCCTCAAGGATAAAATACGATTCTTTCTAAGTGAATTCAAGATGTGGCTGCATTCTAATCCTTGATGGCTACTCAATATGTGGTGAAGAAGTCACTGTTGCAAACTATGCCACAAGAAATACATTAAAAATCTCACTTTGACGAAGAAAACTTAACATTTTAACCAGAAACTAAATAACGCACAGACCCAGATTAGGAAAAGACCATCTATTGCGAACGATGAATTGCTCAACAAGGCTAGTTAGATGGCAATGAGTAAAACTAAAAACAATATGCATATGATTTATAGGAAAGTTTTTTTTAACACCAAAAACCATGATTTGACCTAAAACTTGAGAAATTCCTACAGTAAGAGTCAGCAAAAACATGAGTGACTCTAACTTTTAATTTGATTTGAGATGAAATCTCCATTACAGAATTTTTCAGGAAATCAGCTGATACACTGTGGTCATGCACATTATATATCATAATGTTTTGGCAGACTTTAAAAAGTAAACAAAATGTGAGTGTGTGTGTATTTGTGTGTGCAAAGCTTCCAAATGTTTTGGCAGACTTTAAAAAGTAAACAAAATGTGAGTGTGTGTGTATTTGTGTGTGCAAAGCTTCCAAAAGTTATATTTGCTGTATATGTTTTATGGTAATTTTGAAATAATAGGTGCCAAACCGCATCGACCATCGATCATAATTGCTCCTGGCTTTGCACTTCCACCAAAAGAGCAGGTACAGTATACATTGCCAAATTCGAGTAATCCGATCTATACTGATATGTATACTGTCATGCATCAAACAGAATCTCCACTTTACATTGTCACCATTGAAATAGCAATAAATATTGTTGCAGTTTTGTTTCAAATAGAACTAAATGGCACAGAGAACAACCAGAAAGTAATAATTAATTAGATGAATCACTTATCCAAGTTTTCTTAGCTAGGTGTCCGATAGTAATAACAGCCAATCAAATAAGTCTGAATGTGTAAATCACCACAGATTAAATATTTAATATTAAATAACATCATAGGAATGACACAACAATGTCATTTTGCCAGAGTTATTACTGATCTTAAGATCTTAAATTAACACAAGAAGAATTATCCATCGTAAATAAAAGAATGTCGATTGGAATGAAAATTTTAAACGGAACCAGTCAAGACGTTTCAACAGCAAATGGTTGGATCTATGTTCATGACCAACCAAAATATGATATAAATATTGACTGCAATGTTTGTGAATTATGTCAAAAGGGCAAGCTGAAGAACAATTTTGTTAATTCAGATGTTTAAAATTTTCGAAAGTTGGTCATTTTCTATTTTCCTCAAAAACTGAAACTGCGACAAAAAAGACACTCTTATTACTATGTTTGACAAAGTGCCAGACGAGACACATGAAGCTATGACAATGCTAATTCAAAACGCCTATTTTACTGTGAAGGGAGCTTTTACAGTCAACAAATACCAGTCCCTGAATGTGCTCAGTAAGCTAAGTAAGTGAGAGCATCAGAGTTGTACCAAGAGAACAAAAGAAATTCATAAAGATAATTTGGATGAGTATGATGTCATCAAGGCTCATAAGAAAGCTTTGCCATTGGAGCAATGATTGACAAATCAACCAATCTATTGACTTAAAAGTATTTTATGTTGAATGTGGCTTAAATTTGATATCTGTCATGTAAACCTTAGATAATTAAGCCCTTCCGATTCAGCCCTAATAACATCATTCCTTCTTGCATATTAAAATTCAAAGGGAATTAAACTGAAAAATCAATGGTGTAGAAACCGTTACATGTATGGTCTGACAGACAGCTAAACCCTGGAGTGACAAAATTGCCGAGAAAGTATTGGCCATGTCTCCAACTTGCACTGACACTGCCAGGATTACCCTGCGATCAAACTATATGGGACCATCCACAATAGTTTCCACACATACTACCAGAAATCCCCTTCTTTGGCACGAATTGACTGGTGAGGTAAAGATTACTTTTCTTGAAGTGTATTGTGTGTGGTGTCTTTTGATGACAAATGTAATTATCAGTGTCCATCAAACTCTGGTTTCCAGTGTATGAATATTGGAGATGGAGGCTGATAACAACGTCATGACAACCCTTTGTTCACTAACATTAGGATATACACATTTTTTTCTCTGAACATATTTTCTCAGTAATATTTTTGTACGGATGGGGCTGCTTAGTAAACTGCTTCAAAAGGGATCCCACATACATGTGTATGACATTTGTTATTCATGGATTTACTTCAATAGAAGGTTACTATCTCAGAGAGGAACTGCACTTTGACCCTCACTTAAATGCATTTTTGCAGATGACAAATGACTGGAAGAAGTTCAAAGGGATAGCATTCAAGAATTCTCCCGCTCGGCATGTGACAAGCCATGTGTGAACAAGACAGTGTCATGTGTCCAGGTAATAAAAGACAAGCTCTAAGAACACTTTCCAGAAAACACTATCTTTTACAATTTTCCAAATTCTGGACTCCATTAAACTTTTATAAACTGTTTTAAGACTTACTAACATAAACTCATGAAATAAATACACTTCTAAAAAACTGCAGTCAACAGATCTCTGACAAGATAGCCTTTCCAACCGTTTCTAAAGCTTCCCACAGAGAGTGGTTCATAGTGAAGTTCATGAATTATAACAACAACTAGAAAATACCAACAGCTGAATTATTAGTGAAATTGTACAAGTCGAACATAAATGAGAAATTCCCCCAATGTGACAAAACTCATGGAAATAGCCAGTGTTCTCACAATATAAAGTATAGTCTGCAAGAGGTTTTCGAAACAGAACCTGATAATGAAAAGTCAAGATGCCTATTTAATGTAGACACCCTTGATCACTTAATGTGAATTAAAATTGTAGGCCCTCTCCTAGCTGAATTTGATCAAGGAGTGAAATAAAGTAAATAATCACCATTTAAAGGTATATGTAATCCAATTTTCCATAATGACACCCACTTGTGATGTAGTCGGTAAGGAACGCCTACTCGACCTGTACAACTTGTACCTTAGCTGAACCCAGACACTTAACATGATTACTTTACACAGAATAACATAGCGGTGGCGATTGGATCAACAGTCACTCAAATACACACAGCTGAATGTGACGTGATAAAGACCAACAACTTCCTTTAAGAAAATCAGCAACTAAGTAGTATGATTGTTGTGTTTACTCAAATATCGATATCGTTGCATCCATAACAGTGGATTCATAATAACTCCATTGAAAATGTTAGCAAAGGAGCATCACATGAATTCATTGTTACTCATGGGTACCAATTTCCGTGGTTTTCATGAATAAGCTAGACCACAAAAGCCCCCCCCACCCCCCGTCTCACATCGTATGCAATATAAAAACATCATGAGATTATTTGTTTGTTTGTGTTTGTTTGTTTCAATACCACGCCTATTAATACTGCTAACCAGCATGAAAACATTAAAGTTCAAGAAAATAGGTTTGCACCTTTCTGAAGCAAACGTATCCTTGAATAATGTCATTTTTTATTTATCCCGGAAAATATCAAACATATGTTATGGAGCATGAAAACAATGTACTATCTACTATTAGACAATGTTCCATACTGAATAGCTATATTCATGTAGAAGTAAGTATTGTATGAGACTCTGACATTATTCCCAAGAGACAGATTTTACTGGGTGAAAGTCACAGGCTTTGAGTAACCTTGGAGTCACAGCCAATATTACAATCATGGTTCATGCATCAATAATTACCTTGATTCACCACAACAGATAAGGCTCACATGAAAAGCATGTTGACCATTCAATGACTTCATTTACTCTTTCACATGTACAATACACAGTTAACCTGTTGAGGGTAACCTATCACAATATAACATATATAGTTTTTAGTGTGGCAAGTTTACCACTGAATAAACATATTTATTCCCACTTCCATCAGCACTAGTCAGAAAGGTCTTCAGAGTAGCCAAGAATGTCTATAGCATGGGAGGTCTTTTATGTGATCATATGCACAAATTCTTACCCATGCGAGTAAAGTATAAATTTAGGTCACAGTGATTTTCTTTGGTAGTAAGAGTTTATCATATGGCTCCAGACATCTGTTTCCCAAGGACTTTTTAGGAGCTTTTAAGGACCGCCAAAAGTTTTCAAGGAGTGTTTATTCTTGTGGAAATTGGACTTTCTCCGTATGTTACTTTGTTTATCACTCCATAAATGGGTACAAAAGTATAAAAAAAAGAAAGAACGTAAAAATGAAAACAAACACATAACTAATTAGTGTACCACTACTGCAAAGGGATGGTACTAAATCTAAAGACCATCTGTGTCATATGTCATTTGATACATCCAATTTTATCCCATTCATTTATTGCTTATTCATCAGTTTTAGAAAATACAAAACAAGAAAAGTTCTGAATTTAAAAACAGAAATACTGTAGTTAGTTTAATGGTATGTATTCTCACAAGTAATTTCAATCAGATTTGGGAAACTTTCAGAGAGTTTTTCTACAAATTCAACGAGTTTTCAAGGATAAGACCAACTTTTTCGAAACTGGAGGAGTTTTTAAGGCATCCCCTCAAATTAAGGATACTTCAAGGTTGTAGGAACCATGTATAGTACTAATGGAGATGCATCCAAGTATAAAGTTTCATGACGGATCATAAACAGCACCCTATAAATAAACTTTGAACACAAAAGTTCAACCAAGTCACTGAAGCAGGTAACTTATACCTCTTTTTGCAATAAGGACCTATATATAAAGATGTATACACTCACCAAGTTTCATGGTTCTATAGGTAGGATAGTATGTACGCAGCATGCACAAAATATGTGGTCATGACCTAATTTCAAAAACTTAACTTAAGCCAGTAAATTATATAAAGTAGGTCATGGTGACCTTTTTGTATTGGTGTGGTACAACGACAGATGTATGCAATCATCTACTTTAATGATTCAACCATGAACAGCACAAACAAACAAAAATTAACCAAAGTCAGAGAAGTATGAAATATGGGTCACAGTGACCAACTTTTAAGACAAGAATGCAATACTCACCAAGATGCATCTTCTTATCATGTTTCATGATTCCAGGTATAACAGTATTATACAGGAGATAAAATGCATATGTGGACATGAGTTAAACTCAGAAAGCCAGTAAAATGTGAAATGCATGTCACACTGATCTCCATTTATCATAAGAGTGATGTATACAATCATATAGTTTGATTATATGGACAGGAACAATGAGAGGGATTCAACCCAAGTCAGTGAAGTGTGAAATATAGGTCATAGTGACCAACTTTTGAAATGAGCATGTACTACTCGTCATGTTCCAATCCCCATCAAGTGTTATGAATCTAGATATATACAGAGTGCAAAAAACTCTGGTCATGAGTAAAATGCTAAAACTTGAAACACGTCAATGGGAAATGTAGGTCACACCTATTTATATTGTAAGCAAAAAGCCTGAGCTAAAAAGAAAAACTTAACCAAGAATGTGCAACTAAATGTACAGTGATCTATAACGTTAGCACCCCCATCTCTTTCCCTGGGAGTAGATGCTATGAAACCTACTCCAAACTGTTGCCTAGGATCTAGAAAGAAATAATGGCCAAGATTCAGGGAGGCTGTACACCGAAGAAAGGGGTGGTACAATATCTCTCCTCTGTTTTGTAGAGGTGAGATAAATATAAAAAAAATCACTGCATTTTTATTATATTGATAAAAAATACCATTCACTATTCCATTGCGTAAATGGAACAAAAAGAACACATTATCACTAAATATGTTTCACACACATGACTAAGTGCTGAATAAACGATCAGCAGATCAGTCACACTTTCTCAAAGCCATTCCAGCCAGGTTAATCTGGACTGACACTCTGTTATGTTTTGGTGAACTGGCTTAAGGATAGATGTTTTCAGGTTGATCAAGACCTTATCTGAGAATACATCTCCACAGTCTTCCCATTCATTTAATTGATTAATCACCTGGCCAAATGCAACTGATGAAAGTGATCCGAGTTCCTTTTTGTAGAACATGCAGACAGACAAATTAGCTCATGCATCTGGTACAAACAGTGGTATGATGCCATTTTCTTATAACTGAGACAGCAACTTCTGCATAATATGTGCTTTGAAAATATCAAAGAGTGTTGCCACCTTCCGATGACACTGACAATGGGGTAGTGAGTCAAGTACAGAATTCACAGTGGGAATCAAAATCTAGTCAACAAACTGAATCGTAGAATCCTCATTGCTCGAGTGAGTTCAGTAAATGTCACTTCCCAGTTACTTGGGAATTTCACCCCTTGTGACAGGAACATGTCCGTCATTTCACCATAGCTCAGCCGGGGTGGGAGCAGCAGCCTGATTTGGTGATAGCTATGAATATTGTGGTTTATTTCTCACCATCTAATCACTACTTAGTGAGAACTTTTTATTTTGATATCAGTCTTTAAGAACCATAAAAAAATGAAATGCAACTAAATTATGAAAGTGGATTGAGCTTGTTTGATTGTATATGCATGGAAAAGGATTTCTGCATCTTCTTCGATTAAGATCTCCACATTTATACTAAGCAATTAGCAATAAATAACTGAAACAACTTAATAACTGCTGTAAGGATTATGCCCGTTTGATCGAAAATGCATGAAACAGAATATCTGAATATTCATTCAAAGCAATATATACATCATCATGAAATATATTATCATTTTTTGAAATAATAAATTCACGAAATCTAGTGCTTGTCACGAATATGCATTTGTTAAACGAACCATGAAATTGTATAACCGCAGATTTAAAGTGATTTACAGTAATGTTTAATCATTCTAGCCGAGATGATGATGTTCCTGAATTCAATGCAACCCCCCCCCCAAAAAAAAAAACTGTTTGAAAACGACGGAAAAGAGAGAGCCAACATTTTGAACGTAGGTAAGATTGGTCACGTGGTCATGTGATCATGTAACAAACAAGAATCCCTCAAATGAACTGTAGCGGTACTAGCCAAACACAATTCTAGGAATTCAATATAAGACCATTTTTTCTTTTTAACTGCTGAGTGTTGAAACCATGTCCAATATTCTTCAGCAATAAGAATAGATTTTCAAATTAGTTTTCGTGGATGTTAGATTGGTGCCATTTTGATTTAGGACCAACAAGACAACCATTTAAGACCAAGCATACATCATAAGAAGTTTTCTGCTGGAACCCAATGTTTATATGACTTTTAGTTTTAGAGAAGTAACAATAAAAATATTTTCAAGATGGCTACCATGGTGGCCCAAATTTAAATACTAGATATCAGATTGGCACCATTTTCATTTAGGAGCAACTAGACATGATAGAAGTCTTTTGGTGAAAGCACAATATCGATATGATCAACCATCTAGTAGAAGTAGTCATAACAAGATTTTCAAGATCGCTATTGTGATGGCGACAATGAAAGTCAGCTTGGCACCATTTTCATTTACAATCAACTAGACCTCATAAGAAGTCTTTCAGTAAAAACTCCATGCTGATATCACCATTAATTCAAGAAGTGTGATAAAAGGATTTCTGACATGTCCACTGCAGCGGCCATACAGGATGTCTGAGCAGCACCATTTTCGGTTAGGACCAACTAGGCATCATAAGAAGTCATTTAGTTAAAACCCCATGTTGATACCACCATCTATTTAGAAGTAGCGATAACAAGATTTTCAAGATGGTCCCTGTGGTGGCCATATTAAATGTGCAAGTGGCACCCTTTTCATTTAGGACCAACTAGACACCGTAAGAAGTCTTCTGGTGAAAACACCATGGGACTATTACTTTCGTTCAGGAAGAGTAGCGATAAGAATATTTTCAAGAAGGCCACTATGGTGGCCATATTGGATATCAGATCGACACCATTTTTATTTAGGACTTACTAGCCATCATAAGCAGAGATGCTGCATTAAATGTACTTAATGAGTGGGATGTCCCTCATACCTAGCTCCAGAGTGGGGAATCATGAAGAGGGGGGGGGGGAGAGCGTAAATGTTCACGAATACCAGCTGATGGGTGACAACATTATTATAATGTATATGAAGATCTGATTTAAAACAAACATTTAATGACTTTATATCACTTCTTTGACAATAAATATATCTGCATACCTAATTCAGTTTGCTCAGCTGGTAAATATTCTTTGCTTCTTATCGCTCGACTTCAAAAAGCCTTTTTACATACTGAAGATCATTTATTGAAACCCCTTAGGTCTGTCTAGTCATCAGTTTAATTACTATTTCAGATGTTACCCTATTTGTCAGAGTAGTGTGAATTTGATTTTGGGAACTGATTTCCCTGTCACAATCAGCTTTTTATAAAGGCAGAACCAGAACAATTTATATATTCCACAATTTACGCATATTGTTCTTAGGATATTTCTGTCCATGTACCAGATTTGTGCAAGGCCTAACTGACAAGGTGTTGGCTATGTCTGTATCACCTCTTTCTGCGCTATCTTCTGTTAGCGTCAAACCATCAGATCATTCCTCCTCCCTAATTTTGTCCTTAGCAAATGATCTTTCTGTCTCTCCGACTTCCTAAAAAAAACAGTTATCTTTTGTTTGAACATGACTATATTTCCCTAAAGACTAATTGAGGGATCAATTTGCTATACCCATCTTGGAGACAATTCAACCGGAACACCTTGATAGTTTCTGCAATACAACAACAGATTTCGATCATAAAGGTGCTTGTATTCAAACAATAAACTCCATAGGTATAGGATTGATTGCAATCATGGGGAAAAGACAAAAAAGACAACGACCTTAATTATAAAAAATAAAACAATCGCGCATTGGGTAAGACAAATCACAGGAACCACAGGTAATGTGTGCGATTTTTCCCCAATCAGATGTTAAAAGTTGCATGACTGTCCATCATATTTGTGAGAAATTCGCGGCCTGGCAGCATCTCTACATGAGAAGTCTTTTAGTGAAAACTCCTTGTTGATATGACAATCCATTGAGGAGGAGTTACTATAACAATATTTTCAAGATTACCGCTGTGGTGGCGGCCATATTCGACATTAGATCAGCACCATTTTTAATCAGAACCAACTAGACATCATAGTGTAAATCTCATGTCAATATGACTTTCCATTCAGGAGGAGTAGTGATAACAAGATTTTCAAGACAGCTGCTGTCGGAGCCACATTGGACGTCAGATCGGCACCAATTTCATTTAGGTCCAACAAGACATCACAAGACCTTCTGTGAAAATCTCATGTTGATGTGACCATCCATTCAATAGGAGTAGCAATAAGAAAAAGTTCAAGATGGCGGTTGTGGCAGCCATATTTGACGTCAGATTGGCACCATTTTCATTTAGGACTAGATACTATAAGACGCCATCTCATGAGAACCTCGTGCCAATATGTCTTTACGTTCAGGAACACTAGCGATAACACTATTTTCAAGATGGCTGCCATGGCAGCCATACTGGATGTCAAATTGGTAACAATTTTATTTACACTCAATGAGACATCATAAGTCTTTGAGTGAAAACGGCATGTTGTTGCTATAAGCATCTATTCAGGACGAGTAGCGATAACAAGATTCTCAAGATACCAGCGGACCAATTAGGTAATGGGATGAATGTGTATGTAAGTTTCATGACAATACTCCGAATAGTTTAAGAGGAGTGGTGATAACATACTTGTGCTAACGGACTGACGGACGATGGATGATGGAGGGAAGGACGATGCATGACGGACAACAGACCATCCCATAAGCTCTTCTGGCCTATCACCAGTAGAAATAAAAACTGGTATAACCTGAAAAACATTGGTATGAGAATGAATGCTCTTGTCAAATATTGCGTAAACTGACAATTTTTAACTTTCAACCAAATTCTTTTCGGTAATTAATAAAAACTAAAATTACAAATTAAATGTAAAAGCATCCTCTTGTATAAAGATACAAACCAGTAGGTATTTGCAGTTCGATACAATTTGTAATATGGGATTTAGCTCCTACAAAAGTAAGAACAGCTTTGAAAATTGAAAGAATTTGTGAGGATAAATGTCTTCTCTATCAATAACTTCTGGTTTCTAACATATACTTTCATACCAATGTTGAAAATAGTTAAATTCTCAACCAGGTCAAGCATACACAATATTGTCAAATGCCCTCTTTAGGACCTGCACAGTTATTTAGATGAGGGTGAACAATAAAAATCCCCCAAAAATAATAACCCCTGAGTCAAAATCTCTGAAATGATTAACATCAGGGATAGACTTTACTATTTACCAAAGAACTAAGTTTCTGTAACCAGTCGATTGACCGTGTAATAGACGGACGACACATCCAAGCCACGTGTTCTTGAAGGTGGCTTTTATTTTTTTAATTTTGTTTGTTATGAAGCAGCACCCGTGAATTGCAATAACTTTTCCTTCTGTGATCAACTGTGATAATTTCAATTATTTAATTAGGTATGTAAATCAACTGATTTATCAAATTCGGGCGATGAACGTATTTCAACAATGGCATTTCGGGCTGCACAGATGTATAAAGAAGATTTTACATCTGATTACTGTGAAGTCATCCCGCAATCTGCTGATGTGGAAGCTCGGTCTTTATCCTTCATGCAGTCGTCACGTTTAGGCCCTTATTTGGCAGTTCTGACCATGTTATACACTTAAATAATGTTGTGAAGGTATTAGTGAAGGTCTTTTCTTTACATATTTCAACACGCTCATAAAGATCAAGTATAGTGACTTTTCTCTCAAAATCGTGATGCATATACCAGTAAAGACCGAATCATTCACATCATTAAAGGAGGACATCCTTGTATGGGAGGCAACAAACAATAGCTCTTGATGTCAATAAAATCGTGCCTATATGCTGGTTGATTAACTGAACAAGAATTGGCGGGGTATTTTTGGCCTTGAAGTGAATAAGAACTGTACACAGGGCATGAAGACATACACAAAGAAAAATTATTAGCTTTACTGTTCATGGTTCAGTACAAATTATAATAACAATTACCAACTTTTTAAGAACTTATGTCTTGCAGAAATAACATCCTATCAAGTAAGTGCAGCGCCTGATTATTTACATATTTGAAATGAATATAAATAAAGAGACTTTTCAACATCTGGATTTTTTTTTAAAGATTATTAAGTCGAAGTTAAGACAATTTGTTCTTCTCGACTACAACACATCTCACCAGACTGACAAATCTAATTTTCATTTACTTTGGAAATACAACTTTGTAGTAATCAACGGTACTCTTTACCTTGAAGAGCACAGTATACCCCTCCTTCCTGTTTAATAGTCCTCTATGTAGGGACTAGTAGGGCTTGGTTTAGTATTGAGATTATTGAACAAGGGGTCTCAATGACCTGGACCTTTGGTCAAGGTATGCGGTCTTGAACTGAACTTACTGTGTAGAAACCATTATTTTTTATTTAGTCTTACCACGGCTGTGACCTTTGACCTTTAGACCCCAGAATATATGGGGTTCTTTACTGCCTTATGTGCAAGCTATCCACAAAGTTTGATCAAGGTACTTACTCTAGAATCAAAGTTACTCTGCTCTGAACAATTATTTTTCTTTGAGCCATAATGACAAAATATTCAACATAGCTACCGTGTTGGTCAAACTGGAAGCTGGAGTTGCACAGTTTTCATTTAGGACCAACTAGATCTTGGAATGAATGTGTTTCCAAGGTTTGGTGTAAATTCTCCCAATAGTTTAAGAGAAGTCGTGATAACAAACTTGTGCTAATTGACGTCGGACGAGAGACACTGGACGAATGGCCATCGTATAAGCTCTTCTGGTTTATGACCAGTACAGTTAAAAATCGCTTGAGGAATACAATTATTTATAGTTTCCATAGTATCACAGCCATCGATACCCCAACCATCAAATCTCGTAGCAACAAAATCTAGTTTTGAACGTCATTTCGGTATGTTGAAATCGAGAATAGTCACTTCTCAAATTTTCTCGTAATATGAATAAAACAGCAGTAAACATATTTAAAAAAACTTTCTGTACATAAAGTCACATGTTTACGATAATATTTACGGAAGATTCGTATACATCATTCATGGAAACACGTGATGCAGTTTGTAACATAACAGTCTTGATGACAGAGTTCGAGGAATCCCGTGGAGAAAAACAAAATGAAATATATTAGAGATCTGAGTAGCCCTTTTAATGATTAAAAGTATCTATTAATGCTTCAAACTTTGTATTTCTATATAATACATTGCGGCATCAAACAATTCATTTTTAATATTCATGAAAAGGTGTAAGCTAAAATAAAGACTGGTGAGCAAGTCCGCCAGTCTGCATGTGTTTCAAACAAAACTTACTGCACATCACCGCCTAAATACTTTGTAAACAAATATTACATAAATGACAATGCGTGGCGGCAGATTTGAAAATAATTCAACAATTCGACACTAACGCCCACGTGACTTTTGCATTCTTCAAAAGAAATCTTAGTTTATTAAAACACAAGCACTCCCACTTGATTGTCTATTGAATGACAGAAATGGCGTTTCATTCTGAAAACTCGGCTTTTGCCCAAATGAATAAATGAGAGACTGGTTGTAAGCTTTCATAATGCCAAACATATTCAACTTGGAACCCATCTGTCATTTATTCTTGTGGACAAAAGCTTTGGTATCAGACATTTTGTTTGTGATATTTCTTTCTATTTTTCTATATCAACACTACCTTCAAATACGGGAAGTTTGCATATCAATACACAGACAAGTTAACTTTCACAGGACGTTGATCTTTTCTTAGACATAAACAAACATTACTGATACTTCATATGGAACCTATTCCTGTTGAATTGATCAACATTGATGACAACTGTTGGATAAATAGCCACTACTGTCTCCAATCACCTTTACAGTTATGGGACTTTTCAGTAAAGATCAGAACATCTGCGTGTGGAGTTTATTTCATAGAGCAGTTGCCAACAACATAATGTAAATCCATCATTGTTATGAGGATGGATACAAAAATGTCACTATAGTTACAATGTTTATATATCTGACTAATGACGCCTTTCAAGGACCCAAGCAGAGGCAATCCAAAATCTTACACTTCTTGCAGCAGGTAACCACATGGGCAATCAGTGCACCAGGTCTGGTGCTTTTTCACCCAGCGGTTTAGGAGAAACATTTACAGACAGATTAACAGATGGAGAGATGGACTAACTGATGCATTGATGGACAGACGATGCCGCAACACTTTTTAAAAAAGCAGTCATCAGAGGAATGGAGGATTGCCTTAATCAATCGTAGCTATTACAAATGTAAAATATATATAATTTTGCAATTTCATGCCCGGTGGCATTGACCTTTGATATTTCGTTTTTGAGACTCAATACGAAGTTTTCTTTCCTCAACTGTAATGTAAATATGAACTTGATAAAAATTGGATGCAGGTAAACTTGAGAAAAGTCGACTTATCATATGGAACCCAAAATTACAATTTTAAATCCCGTGATCTTGAGCTTTGGTGCCTGTACTAAAGAATCAACATGGAACTGACTCTACTGAAGTGTAGACTACCAAAGGGACTGATTCTCTACTGACCGAAAATAATTTCCATGAATCCAAAGTAAGACAGTTTTTTTTATATAGCTTTTCAGTGTTGGAAGCATCTCTGATATTCTTGGATTAGACATTCATTCAGGAGGAGTAGCAGATTTATGCCACAGCAGTCGTAATAGATGTCAGATCGGCACCATCTTCATTTAAAATCCATTGAACATCACCAGAAGTCTATCTGATGAAAATTGTATGTCAATATGATGTTCCCATGAGAAGAAATATCGATAACAAGCATACCTATGATTCTACCGGCGGTAGGCCAAAAATACCGTTTTAAAGACCGTCTACCGCACATACCGTTTAGTAGTCGAAATCTACCGGTTTTGAAAATTTCACGGAAATTTTTTTTTTTTTTTAAATTCGTTTTTTTTATGCGTTCTATCAACACATTAGATAAACCAGCCAGAACCAGTCTACTGGGAGCCGGAAATAATAGACCTACGATATGACTGGTGCGACGATGCGTGGTTGAGTAGTGGGATTACAATTGTTAGCATGTGGACACAGAAGCGGCTAATAGATTACCTTATTGTTGTAATTTGGAGAGTTTAAGGCCAAATGCGGGATGTTGTTTGAGGTGTTATAAGTAATAAAAGGATCAAAGGTAATCCTTAATGACCATAAGTCTTTGACTAAAACTCGGCCGATCTGTCGTGGAAGGAAGATAAAACGGAGACCGACCAAAAATGATCTTGGCAGAAACTCTTGAGTAAGTATTTTGATTCGATGTCTTTTAATTGTTCTTGTATTGTTCACGATGGTTTAAAATGGATATTTAAGGCAGCTTGTATATTTTTGTTTCAATTCATGTCGAAATGCCAAAACGTCCGCTTTCTCCCAATGCTAAGAAGCCACCAGCTAAGAAATACTACAGCAAGTTTAACAACGCTTGGCTACCAGAATTTAAGTGTGTGCAGGCTAGTAGCAAAGGTCCTGACTTTACATTGTGTCTTTCGTGCAAATTGGATTTTAAGATAGCATATGGAGGAAGAAATGATATCACCAGGCATATACAGACACCATCACATAGGAGCAACGATTCTTCTGTAACAAACACACCCACACTGAAGGCATTATTTGAGACTGGATCAAAAGTAGATAAAGTGACACTTGCAGAGACTTTGTTTGCAAATTTTGTGGCAGAGCACAATTTACCATTCCTCATAGCAGATCATTTTACTAAACTGGTTAAAGTCATGTTTCCTGACTCTGAAATTGCACAAAAATTTTCATGCCAGCGTACAAAGACAACACATATTGTCACTCAGGCCCTAGCCCCCCACTGGGACAGAAGAGTTGAAAATATGTGTAGGAGTCAGAAGTTCAGTATCATGATTGATGAATCAAATGATCAAGGGGATGATAAAATGTTGAATGTTCTAGTCCGTGTGTATGATCAAACAGTTCAGCGTATTTCAACCAGATTCCTTGGTATTCCAACATGCAACATAGGCACAAGTGAAATGATCTTCAGATCCCTCAACCAGATTTTTATGTAATTTTTTAAAATTTTCATTTTTTAAAATAATTTTATATTTAAAGAAAATAATTTAATATGTCACAGCCATTCAGATTTTACACAAATGAAATATTTTTCAGAAGCAATAATTCAGTATAATTATTTGCAAAAATGTTTATTTCAAGTCTAAATCTAATTTCTGTAAAATTAATTACAGTGGTGAAACTTGCCGACCGATTTTTGGACATACCCTTTGAAGAGAAACAAGCCCTTGAGGATGAGGCTCAAGAATACATATTAACTCCAAGCCAGGAACTTCCTCCTCGGGGTGAAATGAGCTTGGAGCAGTATTGGAGATCAGTCAGCAGCCTCAGAAACCCAGCAACAGGAAAACTGAAGTTAGAACTTCTTTCCAGACTGAGTGTAGTTGTCCTATCATTGCCACATTCCAATGCTGACACAGAGAGGACATTCTCCATTCTTCGGAAAATCCAGAGTGACTCAAGGGGAAGTCTGGACCAGAAGACTATTGAGAGCCTGCTAAGTGTGAAGGTTAACAATCACAGTGAATGTCACCAGTGGTCACCAGACAATGATCTTCTGAAGGAAAGTAAAAATGCCTGTGGATTTTATTAAAAAAATCTTTGCTTGTAACATTTTCCATCAGATTCTGAATCCGAATCATGTGCAAAATTGTGTGTTGTATTATAATATGAAGAGAATACATATTTTGTGACAAATTCAGTTCCCTTAAAACACGTAAAATTTATGCCGATAAAAAATCTCCCTTTTTAGAAGCCAATCTACTGATCAAAATTTGTAAATCTACTGATTTGAAATCCTGGTTCTGTCACAGGTATGAACAAGAGTTTCAAACTGGCAGCCATGTTGGATATCATATCGGCTCCATTTTTATGTAAGACCAACTAGACACCATAACATCACAAGAAGTCTTCTGGTGAAAACCCCATATCAATCTGACTTTCATTTTAAGAGGAACAGCGATAACAGGATTTGAAATAAGACTGCCATGGTGGCCATATTGGACGAAAGATCGGCACCATCTTTCATTAGGATCAACTAGATACATAATAAGCCTTTTGATGAAACTACATGACAATATGACCATCCAGCCAGGAGAAGTAGTGATATAAGAATTTTCATTTCAGACCAACCAGACACCATCAGAAGTCTTTTGGTGAAAACCCATGTCAATATGACTTTCCATTTCAGATTAATAACGATTACACAATTTTTAAGATAGCTGCCATGGCGGCTATATTGGATGTCAGAGAGGCATCATTTTGATTTAGGATAAACTAGACCTTGGAGTGAATGGGTGTGTAAAGGTTCACGGCAATCATCCAAGTAGTTTAGGATGAGTAGTGATAACAAATTTGTGCTAACATACTGACAGTTGCCAGGCCATTGCATAAGTTTTTCTGGTCTATGACCGGTAGAACTAAACATACAATGTCAGCTCCAGTGACATTTACCTTTCACCTCTCCGCCTCAGAATTATTCAGGAACTGACCTTGTCTATGTATAGTCTACCAATGAAGTCTCATGCAAATTAGGTCAGGGGAACATGACTTATCACACAGAAATGAAAATCACATTTTTTACACCAAGAGATCTTGACTTTGGACCTCGTTGTGGCAAAATGGATAGGATTCTGCCTTTAGCTGTTGGTAAGCCAAATATAAGGTTTCAGAAACAAATGACCACAGCTGACTAATGTTATGTTGTGGAAACTACCTTGTCTACAGAGGGACTGATGGGCATCAATAGTGCTAAATACACACGCATCTTTGGGGTTGGGTGGAATAAAAGGTTGGAGATAATTAAAACAGACAAATAACTGATCAGTCAAATTACTGAAATATTAATAGATTACACTGGATACATAGTGTTGGGTTTCAGTTTCAATAAGAACATTGCTTATTATATATATATATATATATATATATATATATATATATATATATATATATATATATATATATATATATATATATATATATATATATATATAGATAGATAGATAGATAGATAGATAGATAGATATGCATATTAATTTGTAACATCATCATATACAACTTTGAAATGTGGAACTCTACCTGTGGTTGTAGTGGTTCTACTTTGAATGGTTTAATACAATGTTCCAATCCTTTAACATCTGAAAATAGAAATAAAAGTATGAAGGTTTAGTTTCACAGATGAAAACCAAGCAGAAATTTCCTATAGTAGCCTAAATTTTATTTTATAAAATCTTGACTGACGCATCTTACATCACTCTACGGTTTGAAGTTACTGAATTAGTAGCAATATTACATGCACACAACTTTGGCCAGCAAAGTGTTTCTCAAAACACAAATCTTGTGAATCATACTTACCTTCGTACATTTAACTTAGAGTAGCGTACACAGGAATAGGAAAAAGTAGGTTATATGATGCCACTGGTCACTCTGGACAGTGAATGTTGGGCATAGGCTGTCAGCCATGTGGATTAAAAATGTATATTAGTTGGAAAGTCTTTCAAGCATAAAAAATAAGTTGCACTGACAAACTCTGGTCACATTGACCCATTTATGATACTATAATATAAAACGTAAGATGCATCAATATCATAAACAAAAAGTTTACAGTTTTTGTGATACTGAGCAAAATCTGCCTCTGTGATGCAGAGAATCTGGGTGTCTGCATATTTTACGAAAATAAATAGACTAAAACCATATACATAATTGTTTAAAAATGCATTTAAAGTGTGCAGAACAGTTTCTTTTGATTTGAAACATTTAGTCCAAAGTTTAGCATTTACATAATTTTGGGAAGGTAGTGTAGTACCAAAGAAGATACATCTACATATAAGGTTTAATGAGGGTTGGACATGCAGTACTAAAGTGTGGCTAAAGTCCAAGCTATTGTACTACAGTATGCTTACATGTTCCTCAGTATTTATGTAAATGGAAAACTGACACGGTTCTCTTGCAAACGGAAATAGAAAACACTGGGTTCTTTAATTACAAATTCCTGCCTAGTTTTCTTTGAACTTCGTCTGGCCTATCACTATTTATTTAATTGAAAACCATCGACAAATAATACAATATTTGATGTTCAAAGATCGGCATTATTTTATCCGAGTTTCGGCAGAAAAAAACCCCCCAAAACAAACAACTCCACATTAATAAACCTTGGTCTTTACAGAAAATTAGATACACCAATTATGAAGAAACAAATACTGTAGTACAACTACTTGTCCTCATATTTCAACTGTCAATTAGAATAAAAATGATTTTATACGACTTTCATTTTTTTCCAGCTCCATCCACATGCTATCAGATATGTGGGATAAGTTTGTTGCTGTTTTTATTATTATTATTATTATTATTATTATTATTATTATTATTATTTTCATTAGCAACACTTTTGTAACTTAATTCCATTTATTTCATGAGAATGATAATTGATGCCTCTTTTAGTTATAATACCATATACTACAGGTGATTAAAATACAAAATATTGTAAATTATAGTTGCTTTGAAATGGTGTCACAATTGGTACCTTGTGCTTGCATCTATAAATGAATCAGCAAATGTTTTCACTAACTGACAAAGAGACTTGTTTTGACGTGGGCTTTGATAATTTCATACCATTATTTTCCCTGTTAATACGGACAGTATGCTTTCAACTCACCCTCAAATATCAATGCCCTAGTGAGGTTATAACTGCTACAGTGCTTTCACATAGTATTTCCTTGCCGGTAGAAACGTTCGCGGGCTCCAATCTCCCATATGATTTCCGGTCAATAACTATTTCAGTTATGTCTTGAACATTGCTTTAGTTTTATACAAAGGTTTATTTCTTCTTGAAGGATTTTTTAATTTATTATTACAAAAAAAATATGTCTGCAAATTATGACACAGATGACAGAAGCATATAATCATTCAACAGAGGTCACCCCTGCAGGTGTATACCAGCTTGTAGCTATGCTTCTCATGATCGAAAAATTTACATTATGAAAGTCTTTGGACCTTCAAGGGTGAATGGAATGCATAGTGTCTGCATTAACAGGGAAAAGAATGGCAAACAATTAGTACAGTTCACATAAGAGCATAATACAAAATTCATATCGTTTTATGGATAGGTTTGATCCAGTTTTTCATATATTTGATGAGGACGATGGTAGGTATGTAAAAAAGCAGAAGGGAAGTCATAATCACAGACTTAAATTGCTGTCTAAAAGCACTGGGCCAGTGAGCTGAAGATACATTTATACCCCCGCCCCTCCGCTTCCCCCCCTCCAAAGACAACATGCAATGTAAATAGTGAGATTATATCAGAGATTATCCAGAAGAAAAATCAACTGTTATATTAAGAAACAAAATTTTGCTTTCCAAACATAACTGACACAAGAGATTTGCAGAGATGAGGGTCCAACCCAATGATGCAGCCAATCAAAACCGTAAGAGTAATAGAAAGTGCTGCCATATAGCCCTTAATGGTGGAAACTGACAATCTTTAGCTTCTAAAAGAAAGAGAGGAAAATCTGCAACTGCCATTAAGATCGGATTAAATGCCCTACCAACTGCACCAATTACTCAATATTCTCCACTTGGTGTCATAAACATTAGAGGTTGACTTCTACCTAGCCTGAGAGATGTAGTCTGCAACCCTGCTCAAAACTGATCTTGGCGGATACACTATTTAATACAAACCAGGCGTAAAGTTGGAGCACCCATGGATTGTTGAGCAGAAGGGACCCTCTGTGCTCCAACAGCAGTTCCCTCCTAAGTGGTAACTCCCTGAGAGTGTCAATCAACATATCAAGGAAATCTTTGAACTACGACTGTCGGAGCCGCGGGCAGGGTGGGGGTGTCTATCAAGATGAACTGTAAATATGAAGCCCTGACTTTGTGAAGAAATTGAGGTATTATTCTGAAAGGTTTGATGGAGTAGACGTACAGTCTATATATCTTCAGACTGAAATATGTACTGCCCATACACTCTTGTCTGGCACTGGGAAGATATAAAGTAATAGTTTGTTGTTATGCCACTTTGTAAACACATAAACAATTTGGCCTCCCACACAATTTAAAGGGATTTTCTGCTACCAAAGGGTGCAGAAACCATTCTATGAAGACTGCACATCCTTGCCTTGACAGGCTTTCCACTATAATATTCACCTTTCCTGGAATGAGAGTGATCCCCGCCTTAGTTGTCCATAGAAGGTTTCAGACATTCAAGCAAACACAAAGGACATGAGTGTTTCCTTGGCGTCTAAGGTAATGCCAGGACCAGCTATGAGACGACCATAACAGAGTTGTGTCTTATGAGATTAACACATCCATGTAGTGCTAGGAAAACAGCACACATATTTAGGTTAATAATAATCTCCAATTTGCTAGTAGTAGAAACTGGAGAGACCTCGTATGAAGTCTTCCTATGGAAACTAAATCCACTGCCACAATCAGAGTTGCCAGAAAGAAGAGGTAGAAGTGAGCAAACAATGAAGTCATCTTCGGGACTTCAGTTGCGCGAGATATTTTGTGTGTGATCCTGTTTGTAGGATCATGGAAAGTCCCTTGATTTGTGAGGAAATCCGTAACTACTTACGTGAATTTCAGATTGGGGATTAAGAACACACAAGTCACTATTTTCCAAGAGAGTGGCAGGTCTCTGGGCAAGATATGTCTGAGAACATTGTGTATCAACCTGTCGTTGATATACTGGATACGTAAATTTCTGAGAAGGAATCAGACGTCACCTCTCCAGATTAGGGATTAAGACCAGACATGTCACTGTTTTCCAAGAGAGTGCCAGGTCTCGCAGCAAGATATATCTGAGAACATTGTGTATCAACCTGACATCAAAATACAGGATGCTGGGCACCCCCAGCAATCTCAAGTGATCGACTATGACACCCATCACTCTGGTAAAGACTCTGGTCGAAGAAGCTCTCCCAAAAGGAAGAGCCCGAAATTGAAAAACTTGTTCAGACAGAACCACAGTAATTTATCTGTGGGCCAAAAGGATGGAGATGTAAGCATCCTGAAAGTATATGGGGATTGCCCATTTGTTCGCTCTTATAGTGTTTTTGGCTGAGGCTGACATTTCCATCTTGATACGCTCTTCATGAATAAACTTATTTAATTGGGAAAGGTTGATGATAATGTGAAATTTTCCCCAATTTATAAAATCAGGAAGATCCCGTAATATAACATTGGGCTTTGAGTGTTTAACATTCTTTCTACTGTCCCTTTCTTTATATGGGTGTATACATCTCCACTTAAGAATTCCATATTGGTCTGGAGAAAATAAATTGGGGTCTTTGATAGAGGTGGAGGGCCCCAGAAGCGAAGCTGGTTAACATATTTTACTGTATAGAGGACCTACGCATCGTTCCTTATGACCAACCAGGTCTCTAAAAAGCAGTCTAGTATGGTACCTACTGGGATGTCAGGAAAAAGGTTGGCAGCAGAGGGTGCGACTCTGTAGGGCTGATTACCTCCTATCTTAGGAGGGTGATGGAGTCCATGGGCTTCTAGGCATTATGTCTGTCCCGTTCACGAATTAGGGGCAATAAAGAGTTTTAAAGGGAGTCTGGTGCTTCCGCTGGGACTCCTGCTTAAAATGCATAGGTAGGGAACCCATAGACCTCTCAGATTGAGGGCGGTTTCTCGTTGATTTAACTATCTTGTTGTCTAGGCTAAAGCCTCCGGGGTCCGTAAAGCATCCGAAGACAAAGATTCCTCCCTTGAAAGAAAAAAAAGAGGTTGCCAAGAAAAGACCGGCATCCAAATCTACAGTAACAAAGGTGCACGCCTTAATTTCCACAGCTTCAAGCATCTTGAATGGGATGCAAAGTCAGGTAAACGTGGCTATCCCTACCTGAGATTTTCCGAAACCAAGGCAGGAGGTTTAAGTGGCCAAGCGGGTAACTGAAACCTTTCCGTGAAACCAGTGACCGCAGGGTGGAATATGTAACTGACCAACCTCTCTGATGTCTTACTGCCTCTTGGCCTTTTGCAAACTTCTGTAATATACCCCTTACCATGGATGTGTGGAAGAAACAGAAGATTGGTCTTTTTCAGCGCCCACAAAAGCGTCTCAAGACTTGAGAAAATGTACAGATCTGCGGAACAAAGGCAATAAACTTCATTTACTGTTTTATCTAACATCCACATTTTCTCATCTGCTATCATCTGCCCGGCAGGTGACAGAGATGGGGACAATGGATGTGCAGAACGCCAACTCGATTAGGATCTCCTCAAACTCAGTGTAGTCTACTAGACTTGATAATTGATCATCGTGCCTCAACTAGCTTGGGTGGGACAAGATTGCCTGTTCCCATCTCTAACTTCAGAGAAGTGGATTGGTAATCCCTTTTCGACGCATGAAGAGATAAGAGGTGGCCCTCTTCCTTTCCAAGACTTGAGAAAATGTACAGATCTGCAGAACAAAGGCAATAAACCTGATTTACTGTTTTATCTAACATCCACATTTTCTCATCTTCTATCATCTGCCCAGCAGGTGATGGAGATGGGGACAATGGATGAGCAGAACGCCAACTCGATTAGGATCTCCTCGAACTCAGTGTAGTCTACTAGACTTGATAATTGATCATCCTGCCTCAATTAGCTTGGGTGAGACAAGATTGCCTGTTCCCCGCTCTAACTTCAGAGAAGTGGATTGGTAATCCCTTCTCGACGCATGAAGAGATGAGGGGCGGCCCCGTTCCTTTCCATCCAAAATGACTGCATGGGGAAATGGGGAGAGTGTACAACCTTCCCAGTCCGCTGACCAATGCAGCCATGTAAATCTCATCTTTTTCACCATGTGGGAAAATGAGATGTTCCAGGATCACTACCTGGTGGATGGAGTCCCCAAGCCCCGTAACGATTGAACAGAAGCATAAGGTAATGCGGGTATTGACACGGTCCCTCTTACTTGAGGAGACATGTGGCTCCATGGTCCTGGTCTGGGAACTATGAAGTCTGTTACTGGTGGAAATGAACACTTAGTGACCAGTATTTGACCTGCTGGTAACTCATGCTTAACAAATGGTTACCGGTGCTTGGTGTCCGGTGGCTGAACCCGGTGACCTGCGCCTGGTGCCCGATGACCAATCACTGCTCAAATAACAGTTGAGTGATAAGAGTCTTCGAAAGGAGTCCCTATAGTTTTGATCCAATATATGACCCTGACCCCTTTCAGGAGTGCGGAGATGAAGAAGAAGATTGCACTTCCCTTACGCTGGAAAGGCGGGACTCACTCAGAATTGTCGGCAACTTCCTTAAACCAAAAATTACCCTCCTAGGATCGGCGAGCTTGCAACTTTCTTGCACTGGAAAGTCCCATAAAGACTCCCACTGGGATTGGAAGGATTGGCTAGCTGGTGACTTACTTGCACCAGAAGATGACACAGTTCCCTGTTGATATGCTGATCCTTTTCTGGAATGGAGGGGCTCTATATGCAATGAAGAAGAGGAGGATGTTTCTTCCTTTCTACCTTTATAAAAACAGAAGTTTTCTCATTAGTCCCAAACTTCATCTGCCTATAATGCGCAGAAAAGACATTCGTCCACAAGCGCACTCTTAATGCACACCTAATAGGTGGGTGGGTCGGTGGGTGGACCAGCAAGGTGTTTCATAGCAGTATTTGGCAACTTCTGGCATTGCTGAACGGCTGAAAAAATATTGCCAAAACAATAAATGACGGGAAAAAATGTATAGGATTATACCTACCCTTACATTTTTAGTAACAGGGAATAGAAATGAAGAACCGCTGCACAAGATACCACTTAATCCAACAAAATAACAAACGGGGACACCGGTAAATGAAATGTAATGCTAGGACTGGGGAGAAAAGGTCAATTGCAATACAAAAAATGAATATGTTTCATTGAAATGATGGAAAAGAAATTTGAATTAGCAAAATTCTTGAGCACTCAAAGATAGGTGTTATACCGCACTAAGCCCAAGCAAATGAAGGATGATATTCTGATTCAACTGAAGTGACTAAAGTATCAGACATGGACTGTTTCTTTTTTTCGTTTTTTCTTTTCGTTTTTTGTTTTAGTTCTAGACCTCAAATTGCTAATTGGAGAGGGGAATTTTCACATTATACTGGGGTCAAGCGCCCAGAAAAGATATAACAATATAATAAAAGCAGGTAATGTATTACTGCTATTAAAATAGCCTTATATGTGTATGTACAGGTTTTCTTGCAGAGTCTCAAGGACTGATATTCAATGTAAGTATAAAGCAAAGTGCTATCAGACTTTGCCTCAGACAGTGTAGTGTGAAATTTTATTAGCTGATAAATGAGATCTAAAGACAGAGGAATCCTAATTGAGTCTATGCACAAATGTTACTCACCTTTTTTGGGTAAGCATAGACTGGACTTAAAGATCTTAATAGCAGCCCGGTTACAGATTAATTTATCCGAATTTAAAAATAAATTATCATATTTTACATAGTGCAACTCTAGACTGAAATGTCTGTTCTATAATGGGATATTTCTTTTCATACACAATAATACATACACAATAAAATGCTAGTTGGCATATAATCAGCACATTACTCTTAATTTTGTACCATACATGAAGAGACTTTTGTGACAAAGTAACTACATCAGGTTTGAAATTTCCCTGGTGCTATCAGGCCTAGGTAGATATCTTCAGTTAAAACTGAAAGAAAAGTTTGTTTAAATTATATTGAAACTTGGCCATTCTACTTCATATGACTATAAAATACCACAACTGATTTAGGTGTGTTACTATTGTTGACATAGAACAGTAGAATAGTTATGTGTCATCAAAATTTTAAAAAAATAAATAAAACATTATTGAAGTCGATATTGAAGGGTACTAGTATATGCAACCCTGCATAACCCCTCTATTTGATGGATAGTGTTATTAATAGTGCCATTGGTCTTTAAAACTTAAGAAAATTCTTGATACATATCAGCAATCACACTTAAGATTTGGCTTTAAATTTTAACTTTGTATAACTTATACAGCATCCATGTTTTCCTGATTTTGTCAATGGCCTTACTAAAATTTGTGATGCACATGACAAGTGTCCATTTTTGCAATTTGTACTAGTCTATTAATTCTTGTTAAATGAATAGGTTATCAACTGTCCTAGGAATTTTGTTCTGAATCCAAACTTAAAGTCATATAAAAGATCACCTGTCTCAAAAGAATTTCTTTTTTTAAGTATTTATCAAGGACAAAAATAATGTGCTAATGGCGATAGATAGGGCTATGCGTCTGCAATTATCCACATTATTAGGATCACCTTTTTTGAAGATGTGAATCAAATAAGATGTCCTGCATAAATCTTGGATAAAACCTGCATAGTGTATATTATTAAAAAGTCTGTTTAAGTTGTCAATAGTTAAAGGTAAGGAGCGCTCTATCATTTCATGTTTAATCTGAGATTGTTAGTACAATACTTTTTCTTTTGCAAGTGTAGTACTAGAGATTCCATTTCTTCAACATAAATGTGGTCATAATAGGTAGCATCATTGGAGTTGGCATTGTTGTATGTAGTAGTATTTAGTCTGTGAATCTCAGTTTCAATTACTTTAAGAAAATCTACAAAATTTAACATCTATGAGGAGATATTAATTGTAGATATAACTATCATCATAATCATAACAAAAATGTTCCAAAAATAGACCGTTCTCTCTCAATGTCATTAGTGTATAGTAGTGATATTTGTTGTATTTGAAAAACACACACTAATTGCTTTATTATTTGAGGTGTGGAATTAAAATGGAAGAGACCCACCCTCAGTATAATCATTTCGATGAAATAACGGAAAACTTTAGAAGGTTGACAGGTGGTATGGCTAAAATAAAGACCAGAGAGGTAAGATTATAAATTGTGTACCAACAAAACTCTCTGGGTTAGGGTTGGCATAACGCATCCGTCCCATAATTTGTGCTTGTTTGTTAGAGTTCAATTCATAGACAATTGCCCGTCATATCACACCTACACAAAGGATATAATTGGAGAGGCAATCAAATTACAAATGTAAATTATTTGGTAATATCCTTTATATGGATGAAATACAATACATTATCTTATTATAAATAACTTTATCTGTGGTCTCTCCAACTTCCCTTTGGCGTTTTTATTACAAACAGGTTTTTTGCTTGAAACATGAGGTGCAAGATTCGCAAACTTATGTGGCAAGATACAAGATATAATTATATGACACTAACACTTCACCAACTTTACAGCACATTATACACTGTGACCACCATGACCACCACCACTGCCATCATCAACAGCATAATATTTATAACATATGCCAAACATCTGCATTTGCTTTTGTTACATAAACTAGAGCCCTATTATACTTTGAACATAGAAAGTTTTTTCTTTTCTTATTCTGGTCTTATTCTTCATTTGATTCATAACTTTTAGAACAAATTAAAACTTCATTCACAATATTTTTCAATGACATGATTTTGATGATGACTATTCTAAATACTGGTACTTTAGATTTAAATTCTTAGACAACAATGGTAGCAAAGGGTTAATTTTTGAGTGGACACACATTTTAAACACATTAAATTTTTAACAAAAAGAGAAATAGAGAAAATTTGAAAAGGAACTCCATTAAAACCAGGCATTCTAAAATATAAGCATTTATGATAACACCACACTTTTCCTTTCAGTTTAGATCTTTCCAGTTTAAAGTACTTCCATATTTGCCTCCGCCTCACCACGATATGTCACTACACGTGTCCGCCATTAAGGTACTTACAATATGGGCCTGACCCGTAAAGAAATGAATACAAAAAGGTGACACTGTAAATACTTATGTATTCATTTATTACTATGAATGGACTTTATTTCCACAGAAAGCTTCAAATCCATACAAACAAATGCTCAGGTAAACAGTAGCAATAGAATACTCTGTCCATATGTTTGTCTACATATTCCTCCTTCTGGCTGTTTATTTTTTTAAATATATTCGAGATTTTGACCATTTAGACTCATATCAGTTTTCTTCATGAATGAAAAAAGTCTTTTCCAACAGGTTACTATGGAATTTGTTTTACAGTTCATTTATATTGAGTGTTGTTGTCTGAGTACTATTGCAGTAGCAAAAAGAAAAGAAAAACAGCAGGAAATTACAAGTCATATAACTAGACAAAAACAGCAATCCCTCTTTATGGTGCCCTTCATCCTAGCACGGTTGCTATTATAAGGCAATTATGATCATGAATCCCATGGTAGCACAATAATATGCATCACATACTTCCCGATAAAATGATTGCACTATCAGGCGAGATACCTACTTTTGATTTTGCCTGATGCAAGGATTTAGCAATACTAGACAACTTATATTTAAATGTATCTAGGTCATATAGACTGATAAGTCATTGCATCTACCGAAAAGAAAAGTCAGTTATTGCGTAATAATGAGGTACTTTATTCCTATAAATTTAATGGGATCAGAGGATGTTTACGTCGGAGGTGTGAAAAGTTCTGTATATTTTGTTATGATTTTTGTTGTTTCTTTAAACCTCTCAATACATTTAATGCCAATTGATAGACAAAATAACGTTATATAATATGATATACAGCTGCATATGCAGCAAAACGAACGTCTGCATAGATATGCGTGTGACGTAACATAGGTAACTGAATGTGATCTAAAAATGTCGAACATGGGGAACAATTCTGTTACTGAGCAAAAGACATACTATAAAATCCGGGCTCTCTGAAAGTACTGTCAAACTGATATCAAGGCTTACAATTTTGATTGGTTTCATCATTTTTAAGATGGTCTCGAATCAATGGAAGATTACCCACGTTCTGGAAGACCACTGCCTGCGATTGATGAGCGGAAAGTGGCTATTGTGAAGGAGGCAATTGATGAAGATGCTTGATACAAAGTGCAAACTATTTAAATTATCATGGTCATTAACTGATTAGCTGTTTTTAATATACTGAGTAATCATTTGAAGCTCAGAAAGTTTTGTGCAGTATGAGTCCCGGATTTGTTGACAGGCTATCAAAACATACTCAGGTTGAAATTGCCAAACAGCTACTCACCAAACAAGAAAAAGTGGCCATTGATGTTTGAATGAGATTATCACTTGTGGTGAACCCTACATTTTATGTTCTGAACCCGACTCCAGAGAAACTAATAACGTGTGGATTGGAGAAAACAAACAGAGACCATAGAGCGTTTGATGTAGTTGGAGTGCCAAGAGAGTAGGAAAACAAAACACAGTTAAAGTAATGTTTATTTTGGAACGTAAAATACATTTCATTTTATTTCAAGATTGGATTCAATTTGTTATTGTCCCCTTTTCTTAAAAGGTATTTAAGGTTTATCTATTTTTCGTAACAGCAGCCATATTTGATGGCAGATTGGCAACATTTATGCAAACTTGAAAGTCCTTTATGCCAGAATACTTTCTGTAAAAATTGGTTAACTTCTGTTTAGTGTTTTTTCAGCTTCTGCCAAGGTGGGCTCGCCAATAAGCCCTACATATTCCAATGGTTTGTTCGTAAAATGATGCTGAGGGTACCAAAGTTACATAGATGGGTAAGGCAATCAGGAGCCATAACTCCTATAAATGATGTCGTGGAATGCTGGAAATCAAACTTGTTTAAGATCTCATCAATATAAAGTTGCATGTCATACTTCGTTAAAATCCAACAACACTTGATAAAGTTCAGCTGCAGAAGCTAAAGTTAGTGGACAGGAAATCAGAGGCATAACTCCTCTAAATTATTTTGCGAATTACTGGAAATCAAACTTGTATGAGCCTACCAATCTGGTTAAAATTCAACTGTTCCCAGTGAAGTTATTGTTCAGAAACCAAATTAATGAAGAACAGATAGATGGATGCATGCATGGATGGATGGAAATGACTGCTATAGGGCTCCACCACCCTATTTAAAAGGTACCAGTATATAATGTTAATTCATTCTAGTTTGTGGGTTAGTAATATGAGGTGATTTTGTGATTGCTACAAGGAATGAAGTTAAAGACCCAACAACCAATAGAAACGACGGGACTTCATTCTTCAATCCAAGAATTTAAATACAAACACAAATTCCAATATTTGAAAAACCATAAATATTGATAGCCATGGAAATAAATGAGTTCGCAGTAATGCCAGTAATACCTGTTATCGACTGCAGATGAGTCGTTGGCTCACGGCCAAGTTCATCTGGAGAAATTTGTTGCACCACTGTCTCTGTTGGGGCAGATCTTGGAGGATCCATTGATTGTTCCCTACGGGCAGAACTGTGATCTCTTTTGCTGGCTTCTGAAATAAAGTAGACAGTATTCCTTTACTCCAGTAAACCATATCCTGCTTATAAGACTTTTGTTCCAACAAGGAAGTCCCTTCATTGTATGATGAGTATTATACACATTATGTTCCATGCAAAAGGCCCAGTTGTCCAGGCACCCATACCCGACTCTGCTAGTGTCACTGGACAGTTGTGTGCCTCCAAAATGTTGCCAAAGTTGTGGAACACTACCGAACCACCCAACGGTGCACCGGTACCCGAGGTATCCATCTATTCCTTGAGAACACACCGGCACATAAATCCAAGGTCGTAACAGACTTCCTGAAGGAGCACAGCATCCAAACTTTGCCACATCCTCCATGCAGCTATGATTTAGTTCCTAGAGATTTCTGACTGAATCCCGTTGTCAAAGATTTGCTGCATGGCCGATGATTTGAAAGCCGCTATGCAGTTTGAAGTGTACTTTTTTCAGTCTATGAACACCATTCCAAAAAGTGGAAACGTAATGGAATTTAATAATTGGATATTTTTCGTCGCAGCAGCCATTTTTAACGGCAGTTTGGCAACATTCTTGCAAACTTAAAAGTCCTTTATGCCAGAATGCTTTCTGTAACACTTGGTTAACTTCTGTTGAGTTTGTTGTTGTTTTTTTTGTTTTTGTTTTCTGCTTCTGCCAAGGCGAGCTCGCCAATAGGTCCTACATATTCTGATGGTTTGTTGGTACAATTATGCGGTGGAAGTCAAAGTTAAGTGGACGGGTAAGGCAATCAGGGGCCATGGCTTCTGTAAATAACGTTGTGGAATGCTGGAAATCAAACGTGTTTAAGATCTCATCAATAAAAGGTTGCAAGTCATATTTTGTTGAAATCCAATAACCCTTGATAAACTTTAGCTGCAGAAACTAAAGTTATGTGGACAGGAAATCAGAGGCATAACTCGTTTCAATTATGTTGTTGATTACTGGAAATCAAGCTTGTGTTAGCCTGCTAAATATGGTTAAGGTTCAATTATACCCAGTAAAGTTATTTTGCAGAAACCAGATTGTTCACGAACAGATGGATGCACATAATTTGCTATAGGACTCCACCAACTTTGTTGAGCAGGATCCTATTAAAGAAATACCAGTATATAATGTTAATACATTGCTCTTTGTGGGTTAGCAGATTGTACTGATTTTGTGCATGTTACACGGAATGATGTTAAAGACCCAACAAGCAACAGAAACAATAGACATATCTTCTTCAATACATGATTTTAAACACCAACAAAAATTGCACTACTTGCAAAACCATAAATGGTGATAGCCATGGAAATCTTAGAGTTAACAGTAAATATCAGTCATACCTGTCATCGACTGCAGATGAGACTTGGATTCACGTCCTGGTTTATCTGGAGAAATTTGTTGCACCACTGGCTCTGTTGGAGCAGATCTTGGAGGATCCATTGATTGTTCCCTACGGGCAGAACGGTGATCTCTTTTGCTGGCTTCTGAAATAAAGTAGACAGTGGTCCTTTACTCTAGTAAACCATATCCTGCTCATAATACTCTTTTGTTATGGCAAGGAAATCTATTCATTGTATGACTTTTCACTTTTTTCTTGTAATCTGATCACATGTGCATCGAAGAACGATACAAGAATTTAACAGCTTGCCTGATATCTGATTTCCATGCACCAGTGTTGTTTTGAAAGCATGCAATTCTGCTCAGATATATCTAATGCAATATTAAACAGTGAGAAAGTGTCTTCTGTACTCTGTCCATATGCTCGTTTACATATTCCTCCTTCTGGCTGTTTATATTTTTGTTTGAAATGCAAAACATTTTGGATCAAAAAGCGTCAGAAAAAAAACAATGATTTCTTAACACGTTCTGGTTATTCTTTTTTTTAAATATATTTGAATTTTTAACCATTTTGACTCATATCAGTACTTTTTAATGAATGAAAAAGTCTTTTTCAACAGTTTGTTGTGGATTTTTCTACAGTTTATCGATATCAAGTGTTGTTGTCTGAGTGCTCTTCCAGCAGGAAACAAAGTAAAACAGTAGGAAATTACAAGTCATATAACAAAACAATACAGAAATCCCTCTTTACGGTGCCCTTCATTATAGCATTGTTTCTTTTATAAGGAAATTATGACCATGAATCCCATTTTATTAAGTGGTAGTAAAATAATACGTTTCATGTAATTCCTGAAAAGGTGACTTCACCATAAGACAGTTGACTGTCTTTTGATTTCCCTTGGTGAAAGGATCTATCAACCCAGACAGATTATATTTACCTAGGTCAAAGAAGTTGATAAGTCATTGAATCAACCGAAAAGAAAAGTTAATAATTGCATATTATTGAAGTATTTTATTTCTATAAATATTGTTGAATCAGAGGTTGTTTACAAGGAGTGTTTGAAAAGTTCTGAAAATTTTGTTATGACTTTTTTGTTTCTTTGAAACTATTAATAAATTTAATGCCGATTGATAGACTAAATAATCTGCAACCACAAGTACATTACATGACACCGGACCTCTGCATATATGTTCATATGACGCAACATAACTGAATGACAGTGATCTAGAAATGTCGAAGGTGGGGAACAATTCTGCTACTGTGCAAAAGGCATACTATAAAATACGGACGGTCTTAGGGTTCTGTCCAACTGATATCAAGGCCAACTTAGACAAAGTTTACGGAAGTAATTTTCTGTTATATCCTACAAGTTTGAGAGGTTTCATCATTTTAAAGATGATCGCGAGTCCATGGAAGTTGATTCATGTTCTGGAAGACCGTTGTCTGCAATTGGTGAGCAGGAAAGGAGGCAACTGATGAAGATGATTGATACAAAGTGCAAAATATTTATATTATCATGGGCATTAATTTGTCAGCTGTTTTTAATATATTGAGTAATCATGGAAGATCAGAAAGTTTTGTTCAAGATGGGTTCCGCATTTGTTGACGGCTATCAAAAACATACTCGGGTTGAAATGGCCAAACAGCTACTCACCGGATAAGAAAAAGTGACCAGAGATGTTTGAATGAAATTATCACTGGTGATAAAACATAAATTTACTTTTTGAACCTGACTCAAGAGAAAATAATAATGTGTGGAACTGAAAAAGCGTGCAGAGACCATAAATCGCTCAATGTAGCCGGACTGTCAAGAGAGTATTATAGCATTATTTTTCCATGCAAAAGGACCTGTGTTCCAGGTACCTGTACCTGACTCTGCATGTGTGGATGGACATTTGTACGCCTCCAAAGTGTTGCCCAAAGTTGTGGAACACTACCGAACCACCAATCCGCACACCGGTACCCGAGGTATCCATCTATTCCATGACAACGCAGCGGAGCATAAATCCACCATCACAGCAGACTTCCTGAAGGAGCACAGCATCCCCATGCAGCTATGATTCAGCTCCAAGAGAGTTTTGGCCGATTCCCGTTATCAATGGTTTACTGCGTCGCCGATGATTTGAAAGCCGCCATGAGGTTTGAAGTGTAGTTTTTAAGTGAACACCATATCAAAACATGAAAACCTAATGGCATTTAATAATTGGATAATCAGAATGAAAAAGTGCGTAGAGGTGCATTGGGGGTATTTTGAGGGGATGCACTGACGTGCTTTTCACTAATAAAGAATTTTGCTGTACAGCATACTAATATTGAGCAACAGCCTTTTCTAACAAGCCCTTTCTAAGAGTTTGCTGTAGAATTTTTTTACAGTTGTACCTCATCAAGTGTTGTTGTCTCAGAAAACTGTTCCAGCAGAAAAAAGAAGAACAGCAGGAAATTAAGTCATATAGCAAAACAGAAACAGTCCTCCCTCACAATGAGGTTCTTCATTATAACACGATGCCTGCTATAAGGAGATTATGATCACAAATCCAATTTGATTAAGTGGTAGTAAAATTATATGTAGCGTGTACTTACTTATACAGTGGTCTCGTTACAAGGCAAAATACTGGCTTTTGATTTCGCTTTATACACGGATTTATCAACCCCAGAAAAAAGTATATTCACCTAAATCATAGGGGCTGATAAGTCTTTGCATCAACT
This sequence comes from Margaritifera margaritifera, assembly GCA_029931535.1. NCBI lineage: Eukaryota > Metazoa > Mollusca > Bivalvia > Unionida > Margaritiferidae > Margaritifera > Margaritifera margaritifera. The sequence goes on from JAQPZY010000498.1 coordinate 73,105, forward strand.
GAAAAAATTTAATAATTATTATATGTTAATGAGGCATTTTATTCCTATACATGTCTTGGGACTAAAGGAGAAGTGTCCCTTTAGCTGATGATGTTTACATGTTGATGTCCATTTTCGATCTTTTACTGAATAACCCAATCTGTGCAATGACAACTGTTAAATAACATCATTACTCGCCATCTCATTACAAATGAGATAAGAATTATTTGCAGCGAAATAATATCTATTGATAAAAGATCCCTAATAAAAAGTTTCGGTGTCACTCACATAGTGCTTTTCATGAAGAAAAGCATTCATGAAAAAGGAGACGGTTGCGCAAAGAAATGTCTTTTTATGAAGAAATCAATGTTTTCATGAAGAATGATTAATTGATTGTCTTCATGTATAATGTGTAGACACTATCGAGAAGTAGGCACTTTTTCACCAAAAGTGCAAGTTTTTCGTTAAAACTTTTCTTTGTGAAACACCATTACATTAATGACTTGAATTACCATTGATATGCAAATGTACTGAAGATATATGTTTTTGGAATATTTATTTGCGAACCCCTTGATGTACAATTCTCATCCTACCATTGACTTATTCCTCATATCTCTGATATAACCCTCTCATAATAACCTCCCCATCCCCAATGGCAACGAACAGAAGATTTTGCCTCAGGGTTGCATCCAGTCTGAGACCTCCACTTCCAAGGTGAAGCAACCCAATGGAGACTTGCTTTCTTTTGCCCTTTTGGAATGACCATCTTGCAATATCATTTACCTATTCCTCGGGTGACCAACATCATCTATGGGTAGGTATGAACTATGGATAACTGGAGGGGGTCAGGGTATTTAAGGAAAAGAGGTTAAAAAAACAACATTCCTTTATTAGAAAGAGAGAATATTAAATTTCCCTTATGTTTCTAAAATTAAACAAGGTAAAAAGCTGGGAAAACTGTTGCATAAGAACTGAAATAATTATGATAATTTCAAAAAAATGACAGTACACAAAAGCAACAAAAACAACAACAATAATAATAATAATAATAATAATAACGGTAGTCGTTTTATCCTCTACAATGCACAGTATCAGAACACCAAGGATCTGATGTGAATCAGAGTATCTACTTTCTTTGCTCCATATAATAAAAGTTGGAAACAGCAATATTAGTTTTTGTAGGTCTTCTGCAATAATGTTCAAACAATAAATCCTTTCTTAATGTAATATCTAACAGCAGTCATGAATGCAACCATGGTGATTCTATTAGTCAAATTGATTGAGACTCAATGTGATTGCGCACCTCAATGTGGTGGTGATGGTGGTGGTACATTTGTAACAATAGGTTAATCTGAGGTACAAGGATTAAGCCAATGATGATATGAGCAATAACGTTGTGTAAATGTTTATCTGTTTTTACCAACGAAAGCCGTATCTGGTGGCCAAATGGCATGATTTGTATGAATCTTAACGGCCTTCATGCTAGGACAATTTCTCTCCAATTATTACAGAAGAAGTTTTTAAAGTTATATATTTTTTTTTACAGATGTATTAATTGCAACCATAGTTGATGCCATATTGGCCTCACTTGTGTAAAATTTCAAAGCCCTTCATGCCGGAATGTTTTCTGTTAAATGTGGTCATAATCTGTTGTGTGTTTTTTGTGGGGGGTTTTTTCTCCAAAAGAAATCAATTAAGTGATTTTCTATTTTTATGAACAGCTGCCATATTTAATGATGAGCCAGCATCATTTGTATAATTTTGAAAGTCCTCAATACCAGAACATGCAATCTCTCTGATTCAGTGAAATTCTCCTAAGCAGTTTCTGAGACCAAAAAAATTGCCTAGCTATTTTTTCTCTCGTTTTGTTATAAATCGTAGCCATACCTGAAGGTGGATTGAAATCATTTATACGACTTGAAAGAACTTTCTGATTTCTGTCACATTTGGTCAGATTCTTTTAAATAGTTCTTGAGAAGTTGTTCTTTCTACCTTTTCCTATTTTGGGTGATGTCGGCACATTTATTAGCTGCCCAGATTCATTTGTACAAATTTAAAATTCCTCACTGCCAGGATGCATTCATTATGTCATATGTGGTCAAAGTCTGTAAAACAGTTTTTTGAAAACCTCGTTTTAAGGTTTTCTGTTTTTAGTAGTAGACATATTTGACGGAAGATCAACAACATTTGTGCAAAGTTGAAAGCTCTTTAAACCAGAATGCTGTCTGCCAAATTTGGTCAAATTCGACTGAGCTGCATAACAGAAAAAGTTGTTTAACTTCTTCCAATTTTTAGCAATGGTGATCAATTTCTGATGGTGCATCGGCAAAATCTGAAAAAATATAAATATTGTTGTAAAATTTGGTTACATTCTTTTAAAAGAGTTTTCAGTAGAAACTCTGTTAAAGATTTTTTCTCTTTGTAATCATGCAGCCATATTGGATAATGGATCGTCATCCACTGAATAAATTTGAAAGATCCTATGTGCAAACTGGTCAAGTGGTTGGTGAGAAGACATTCTGATTAACAATTGTCAACAGATGGCAGAAGAAGGACCATACCATACACTCACTTGGCCTTACAGGCAGGTGAGCTAAAAAGATGCAACACGTACTTCGCACAGAGAATATTTGGTGGACTTTAGAGTAACCATTTACATTCATCATACTTAATTTTCTATGTGTATGTTACTTAGACTATCATGCCAAACTATTTAGAAAGGACATTTAGAAATGTCTATATGCACAGATAACACTTTTAATAGGTAAGTTTTAGAAAAAAAATACCAAACATTGGTTGAATTTGTTTACTCTTGTATCAGTGAGTAACTAAACCAAAACAGTATTGCATTTTGTACAGCAGGTTGGCATAATATACTGAAATCAATTAAATGTCAGTATTGTATAGGCATGATGTTGCAGATATCATTTGTTTTTATTGGATTCTATAGCTACAAAGTTGTCATAACAGTGAACAAATCAGCATGTTATCTTTGATTTATCCCGTGGACTTTGAGACAGTCAGACTACTTCCTGCAAAGGGATGAACTATCAATTCAAGAGGTAAGGTACCTATAATTTAAATGTGGAGTTTTCAGCCAAAAACGTAAGCCATCGTAAAAATGGCTGATACCCCGATCAACTGTATCCATTACAAATGTAAAATTCATGTAAATTTGTAATTTCACGTTTGTGATCTTGATCTGTGATCCATCTATCACACACTCAATAGAGAGCTGCCCTACTTCAAGTGTAATGCAATTATGAAGTTGATAAAAGATTAAGTGTGCTAAAATTGAGAAATGTGCACTTCTCAAGTAGAATCCAAAATGACAAGTCTTCTCAAGTTGAATCCAGAGACTTTGAACCTTGATCTGTGGGCATGAAAATCAATCCTGATGTCCTTCTCTATGATAAAAAGAAGTTTTGACAACTTACAATAATTTTAAGACAGTGACCTTTTACAAATTTAGATGGTACATACAATGCTTTAAATTGTGTATTTGTCAAAGTAATTACTGTTTTCATACGAAAATGAAAATGAAGCGATTGTTATTTTCGTTAACACATTTCTTGCGCGGATTGATACAGTGAACATTTACTATAGAAACAGCCTTCAGAGTATAATATCAGTAAACAACAAATACATTTTAATAAATGTGAGTTCATTTGTAAGGATTTTGCTTTCTATTTTTGTGTATTTCTGCATTCAGACATGTATTTGTGTGTATTGGCAAGGTTGCAGTCTATTTCATTAACATATGCTGCACCCAAATTTCGATTGTCACTTAATTTCAGGTTGCAATCGACACTAATCAATGCCTGATTTCTCCATCGTTTTCAGACGTGATTCTGATTGATATGACAGTTAAAATTGCTACTAAAATAATGTTATTACTACATGTAATCAAGACTTTTTCTTAAAAATGTGTACCGTTTGTTACTGAGTGTAACAGGTACGATACTGTATGGGTGACACAGAATATCATATAGCAACAGGTCATTTAAGTTTAGTCACTGACAATTTGCATGATTCATGTGGAAACCAAATTATAAAAGGTTAATAGTTGAAGCCTACTTTTTGTTGTTTGGGGTTCATTTCTAAGCATTCTTGAAGGTACCTTCTCATTGATTACATAAATGTATCCACAATGGTCAAAAGTCTGAACACATTGTAAGATCTATTCATCCTGATGGAGAGAAAAAGAGAAAGGAAGGGAGAGAGAGAGAAGGAAAAGAAGATGAAAAAATACGCCTAAATATAAATATACATGTCTGAATAACTTACATAATGTCAGATATACTTCATAGATGGAGAAAGAAAGTAGTTCCAAAAGTGATATCGCCACTGTGGCGATATAATTTTTCTCCCTGTGATATATTTCAATATCTCATTATGAAGTATATAATAAATTGCAATATCAGGTCCAGTCAATGTGACCTTTCATCTATCAGCCTTACAGGTCAATAGGAAGCTTACTCTGCCCAAGTATAATTTACCTATGAACTCTGATGAAAACCAGGCAAAGAGAGCTTGACTTTATCATGCAAATATTGGAGAAAAAAAAACACATTTTCAGCTCCAGTGCCCTTGACTTTGGATCCAGCAGCTCCAAAATCAAAAGGTTTATGCCTCTTTCCATCGGTAAGGCACAAATAAGGTTTGAGAAAACAATTGCCACAGTAATATTGCAGAACCACTTTATCTATGAACAGACTGACAGATTCACATTGTTATCACTATATACCCTACACCTTTGATCGGGATGATAAAAAGTTGTCAAATTTGTAAAATATATTTTTATGACTGAAGTTTGGTACATGTGTCAGAGTTTATATTTTCAATAAATGAAATGTGGAATGCAATTATCCATCTTGTAGAGCTTGTATATTATATCTGCTATTTGTGGTGGCATGAACTGACTAACGGGTATGCAGTGGTTTGATGATGGGACAGGTTATAATGCATCGAACTTAAACAAGGTTCTGCTCTCAGAGTTTGATCACGCTATTACAAATAAAACAAAGAAAGTTTTTGTAGGTCAGTGGAACAACACAAAAATTATGATACATGAACATCTCTCTCCCTCTCTCTCTCTCTCTCTCTCTCTCAATCATTCATTTTTCTTTCATTTTTTTCCATATTGTTTGATCAATATATCTTTCTATTGGACTCACTTTTTATCTCCTCAACCTACGTTCTTTTCAACTAGACCCTCAGTTTCTGCGAGCTGTGGGTTCAGAACTATTGCAGAATGATCTGTTATAATGCATAAAGTAAAATTTAAACTGCTAGATTAGAACAAACCTGGCTTTTTTCCAGTTCCATGTATTTTGCTCTCCTTTACATATACTTCACTGAAGAAAGGGAAATCACGCTTACCTTCAATGACAAGTGTAACTGACTGAACATCTTTCAAGTCTGTGTCAATGTCTTTTATTATATTGAGTATCGCCTTGCAGCATATTTTGACATCGCTCATGAGGGTATCTGAAGGAAAAAATAACAACAGGATATATATAGACTTGCAAACTCTTCATGTACGCAAACTGGTAAAATTACTGTTGTGATAAATGCCCAAAATGTGATAAAATTATTGTTATAATACTCTGTAAATGATATGAAACTTTATTTTCTTTAGTGTTTACTTTTTAAAATATATTTTAGCTTTCAATACTCTACTCTACCAAATATATCAACAGCATGCTATTCCAGAATCTGTTGCCTCTCATGGTATGAGAATTTCTAAGGATTTATTGAAGTACGTATTGTACAACATATTATAACGACTCTACCAAATGACCTACTGCTGCTCTCCCTATGAATGTAGAGATCCAACAAACAAAAATCCTTCCTTGGGAACAATACAACCCTTTTACAAAATCCATGAATTTAAGTATATGTACTTACAAAAATGTAAGTTTTCACAAGAGTATGCCCACAGAACAAATGAATTATCAGTATTGATGGTTGATTAATTACATGTAGCAGTGAATCGGGTTTAGCATATAATTATTCCATTTCTTAAAGTTTGAATTCATGCAATACGGACAGGAAACACCAAAGTATTCAATATTCCGGATGAAAAGCTACAGTCTCAGTTTGCAGATATATTTACAGAATATCAAACCATAACAAAGATATATGAGCCAACAACTGACATAGCTTACACCAATGCAATCCACATTTGAAAACCTTTAAATCTGCAAGATCAGAGATTTGTTACAGTCTCATCATTTTAAGAAAACATTAGTCCAAATAAAAACAAAATTCTTTGGAATAAATTGAAAAATTTGGAATTCACCATGATTTTGAAGTATTTCATATTGGGACAGGTGCCCATTGTTTGCCTCTGGTAGGACGCATGCAAAAAAATTCCTGCAGACAATGGAAACAATGTAAAAGTGAAGAGATAAAGCATGATAAACCTATGCCAAGAACAATCCATTTTCTGCAAACTCGCATAAAATATTTTCCAGTGACATAAAAGTCCCTAAATCTCATCATGTTTTGCCCAAAAATTACATCTGAATCAAGAGAGAAAGAATCATCAAGGGTCTGTCTTCCCCAATAAATGCATCACTCTGAAAATGTCCAGCATAAAGAAAAAGTCATAGTATGAGAGAGAAGGAAATTCTAATGATCGTTTGTAGCCATCTATTTAGTCTTGAATCTAGCTGGTACAGATTTATTTCTACAACTTCTAGAATTTACCACTAATTAACATAACTATTTTCCTCTGCCTCCAAAAGAATCAGTGGTGCACTGAATGTGTTATGTAAATGTGCAACCAAAGAAGCCAACACCTCTGTAAAATGATCACTCTTTCATGTTCCTAAATTCACCCATGAAACAGATGAAGATACACAGTAAATCTAATTGAAATCAAACAAAGCATGTGAATCTGTAAGTGTTAATTCACAAGAAGGGTTATAACTGTGTAAAACATAGCAAAATCTGATGATCATCGAACTCATCAAAGTTGTAATTTCCCATAAAATTTGTTTAAATTCAAATAATGTGAACGCTCAAGTATTTGGAAACTATCTGAATAGAATTTTACATCTATTTACATTTTTAGAGGCCATATAGTATAATCAAACACAATATATCACCAAAGCTACATGATACCTTGTAAAAATGCTGGGCTTAAATAAATCAAAAATTGTGACCTAGAGATGGTATATTCTCCAGGTTTCCCACTTATGTAACAACTAATACAGAAACCACCCTATGACTCCACACATAAAAATTGTCTATCCTTTTGCAAATGAGATTCTCACACGAGTTCTAACTCATGTTAGTCTCATACGCATTTTAATATGCAAATTAGGTAGAACTCATATAAGCAATATAATTTGTTTTTAAAAATCTGAAAATCACACGAGTAGGAACTAGCTAATATGGCAAGATTTTCCACATGTGGGCAAGGGTGTCCTCATAGAGAAATATGAGTTCATTCATGTAAACAAGAGTTTGCTCACGTGAGCAATAGGTTCATTTAAGCAAAAGAGGACTAATAATTTATTTGTATGTGATGCATTTTCGACAAAAACATACCATTTAATAGCAGTAAAGACACCTTCAAGATCATATTCAAATCTAGTAATGATAAGCATATTGAAGTTAAATTATGCATGTTTGTGTGAACTTTCTCACAAGAGAAAAAAGACACCATGTGTGTGTATATATATATATATATATATATATATATATATATATATATATATATAATTTAAAATATTATATATACATATATTACTTCCATTTTTAAAAAACGTAAATAAGGATTGTATCATAAAACTAGACTTTAACTATAATAAAAGATCTTAAAAAGCAGTGCACCTACAAACATTTAAGTAAACTGTCCATATACCAATTATCAGGAGACTACCAATATATAATAGTGTTAAATATTGACACAAAGGTCACACACAGGTTTGGTACTGCAAATATAAACTGGTAGAATTATAGATAATCTGTCAGAGTTAGTCAAGATTAATCCAAGAGAATGAGTATGAAAAATAGTTCCTAAAACATATTTTCAATCACACGAAACACATAATTGATTCTAGTTGTCTAGTAAATTTTTATTCCATAATACAAACAGAGCAAATCATTCTATATCTTGTGCACTGTAGCACATGGAACTAACTATAAAATGATCAGGCTATATTTTCAAATTCTTCCACAACTTGCTACTAATATCTGCTAAATTCCGGAGACTTCTACATCATTAACACTGATTAATTAGTCTAGTCCACTTATTATAAGCAGCATTTATTCAGATAAGACATACACTGATTAATTAGTCATGTCCACTTATTATAAGCAGTGTTTATTCAGATAAGACATACAGTAAATTAAGATCACTTATATGTACATCAATTTGCAGAAGATTGATTTTTCCTGAGGATTACTACAGATTTTCAAAAAACACACACAAAACAACACCAAACCCTGTTTGAACTTCCCTCCTAAACCGCATCCAGCAGTATAGGTTGCAGGAAGTTCATACTAAGCATGCCTTACACATGAGGCTTATGTGAGGTTTTCAGACTTAGATAGTTTTGACTAATACCACCAAAAGTGTACAGTCATGAAAATCTAACGCGAGATCTCGTATGAGCTTTTCGTTTCAGAAACTTTTCACATGTTAGCAAGCTTTCTCAAGTGAGCTGTCTGTTTTGCAACTAATCAAATCTCATGTGAGGTATAGGCCACAGGTCAATAAGAACAGTATATGTCCTGATCGTCTCACTCAAGCCAATGTTAGGATAGACTTTCATGTGAAATTTGGCTGAAGTTGTAGATGCAATAAAGTTTACATTAGACGCTTATATATATATATATATATATATATATATATATATATATATATATATATATATATATATATATATACACACATGATGGCACACTTTGTTGAAATACTTCATAGCTTTTCAATGCAGCATATAGAATTTTTTGTCATAAAATTTGTGTTACATCGCAGACACACATTTTTTAAATTTCCAAGTTATTATAATTTGTCCATGTTACATAATTATAAAACACCCAATAATGGGCTATTTATTTTTGTATGAAAGAAGATAGTTCCTTGTGTATATTGTGTAAAAAAATATATTTTTTTGGTTCAACAAAAGATGTAACGCAAGACTGCAATCACATCGTTTCTTTGAACGATTTCAACATTATCATTGAAAAATATCCAAATGATGCTGTGATTAAAGAGAATGCAAAGAATAAATCTTAGTTCTTATATTTAACATACAGGTCAGGATATGGAAACTAGAAACTGTAGCCATTGATATGTTGCAGATGTAACAGGACACCATTTTATTTTTGTTCACAATGATTGTGAAATACATCAGTTGGCTATCCAAATGAATGATAATCAATTTAAAACAATGAAGCTGACATTTTAATTTTTCAGTCTTATTTTGCAGTTTTATGGGTTTATTACTCTTAAATTGCAAAGATGGCATTTTTGAGTCCACAGTTACATCCAAGACAAGGGGTTGTCATTCCTTTTTGGTCATTTGAGATCCTCATTGTCTAAGGACATCATCTCCTATCATCCAGTAATGTAAGCTGCGTCATTTTTAACCACTTTCTGTTCTTCTTGCAGATGTTTCATTAACACACATAATAGTTTCTGACAAGAAATGTCATGTCAAACCCATTTTTACTTTACAAGTCCCTACTATAATGTACAAAATGATCTTAATATTTAGATAAAATGAATGCTGGCTACTCTTAATGCACATATTTGGGGAACAACTGTGAAATAAGCAACTAAAGTGACCAAAATGTTAGGCTAGATGGTCAATAAGCCAGAATACCCAGTGGCTAATCAATGATAAGAGGCCAGAGCAAACCTATTTTTGTGCCACAATTGCCAAGAATAAAAAATACTCAGGGGCTAGATTATACAGGTTCCACTTTTATATGAAATTTAGATTGTCATTTTACTGGTACAGATTATGTTTTATTAGCAACACATAAGGAGAACCATAAAATCGTAGTTTTCATGTTATTAGCACAATTAATATCCACAAATACAACACAATTTTCCATATTTAAAGCAGTTTTGTTTTCTTTTGCATTTCTTATGTTCAAGAGGTATCATAGCATAAATTCTGCACATTTTATTTAATAAACAGAACAAAATCCCTGTCAAAACATGTTTTTATTTCAATTTGTGATGTTTAATCATTGTTCTACTTGCTGAAGATTTGTGCATTAACAGTTCTGCATGTTGCAGTTACTGGCACATTGTGTGTGTGTGTGTTTGTGTGTGTGTGTGCACTGTACTGTGTTGCATTTTCAACCAGCAAAAATGCACTAAAACTTAACCATGCCTGTATTAGTGTACTTTCGTTTTCTCTAGTCTAGTATGTTTCAGGAAAACCATGTCTGCATGATTTAGTGTACTTTAATTTTTTAAATCTTGTGCATTTCAGCTTAATCATGCCTGCATGTAGTGCGTGGCAGCTTCTTCGCATTGAGTTTGCATAATTTTTCCATAGAGTCTGACGCTTAAATTTGCAGCTACCAATTTTAACATGAATATTAAGGAAATCCTTTAGATATCTGTTTATGTGCCCATAGCCCATTAACTACTATGTCATGTGCTATGGTGTATATAACATGACGACAAGTTAGACGGTGGTTGGGTTTCTTTTATGTAGATGCATATGTAGCATACTTTGCTGTTTGTTTTTTAGCAAAATTGTATTTTCTAACTGGCATCCTTATTATTTTCATTTAGTAATATATATTCATTTACTTCTGTAACCATTTCACACATGCAGAGCTTTAATTAATACAATAGGAAAGGGAAAAAGCCCCCAAAAGTAACTAAACAAACCATACATCTTTATATTTGCAACGTAACATTTGCAAGTCTTACATTACAATACCAAATCAGAAACTTTAATATTCTGAAATTTCAACTTTAAATTAGATACATTTAAAATTTTGAATGGAGATAATCTAAAAATTGAACTTAATGAAAACATTGTGTATGTACGTGTGTTACCTAGGTTCCAAATTTAATTTGTTTGCTTAGGTGCATATTTTGTACCAGCTTTCAACATTTGGGTTCATAACCATTATTTACTATTCATTCTTGGTTGCATGTCTATGGGTGCGCAGCCCCAACAATGGTGAACATTGTATGTGCACACCCAGATATTTGGAACCCTGATTACACAACTTGTTTGCCCACCTACACAAAAACCCACAACACCTCAGTTCAGCATACATGATCCATGTTTATTGTTCACTGGTTAATAATCTGATACATTAAACATATATTAAAGTTGGCAAATAAATTACCTGTTGAAGAGTAAAACTAATTATGCACTAGGATAGTTTTCCACGATTATGGAATGTACATGGATTTTGTCATAGGGTTGAACATTGATAGGAAATGCAATTATTTTAACTTCTATATACTTGCAATGGTCATAAAAAGTTCAGATTTTCAGTATTCTATGCTTTTTTAAAGTTCAAATCATCTTCAGAATGGATCTAAAATCATTGTAAGTATCAGATTCTACTGTGCAATTGGTGCTTGACATTGCTCCTCATCATCCTTCACTAAGTCAACTGTGGGGCTGATACTTGGCATCAACTCATCATCAGCAGCCTCAGATTCTACTGTGGGGCTGGTACTTGACATTTCCTCCCCATAAACAGTCCTCAATTCTAGTGTGTGGAGGGTGCTTGGTATTACCTTGTCATCATAGTAAAGACTAAAGTGATGTCTTTGTTGCATCTTGTTTTGTATTCTACCTTTATGCAGGATAAACAAATAATAATTATTCAAGTTCTAGATTTGTTTTACATTTTCGATTATTCAAGAGATTTGTTTTATTCATTTGCATATTCATTACAATATTAACATAACATAAATTTATTTGAAAAAATGTAACTAGGACACCTGTTGCAATACTCTCTGTTACATATTGACCCAAAACCTCTTGATAATGATTTTACAACTGACGCAGACTTTACTACAATTGAGCGTCTAAAAATATTTTAAAAGTATTAAGGGTAGATATGCTCAGTATCAATCCTGTGATTACAAACCAAGCTAAATGAACAGTATTAAGTATAGATGCAAGAATGACACCTAAATAACACGAATCAAAGTTATAATATGGTGTCAGTGTTACATCCTGTGCTTTAAACATGTAAAGAATTAATAATTTTACCAATCAATGTGTAAAAAGTACAAAATATTTTAACAATTGTACATTCCAAATAAGATACATCAGAGAAGCTTGTTACTATAGCATTCCTAGGATATAAGTATCAAGGGTTGATCTAAAGATGTTACCTAAGACATACACAGATTATGATATCTGGAATTCCTTGTTACATCTGATACAAATATTTGTGTTTCCTGTCTTGCTGCCCATTGGCTTACTTACAGAAAGCGTCCTTGTTCTAACCACCTAGGATCATTTCCATACCTTGTGTCATTTAGTTGGTCTATGGGGAACCTAATACATGGGCAAGAAAGTATACAATGAGATACAAGAAAGACGCGAGTTTTTGTTGTCCTTGTTACATCTTCGTTGAGCAGTAACATATCATATCATCTCAAGCTTCTTGCAAGAAACATTATATTACATATTATAATAACTGAATTCTGATTCTGTTTTTTTATATCTGAGTAGGTATTATCATGAATATCTTTTAATACACAGAGATTTGCTAATCTCAACCCACTAGACATAACAAATGACACAACACTTGGGTACTGTATACTTTGGTGCATGTTACATATCGGCTATCTAATATGAAAATAACAGAATGTTATTACACATTACGAGTAAACATGAAAGTTATCTTTTTTCCCATAATAATTAGTTGCATCAAATCATCCCCAAACCAATGAATAAGAATGTTATTTATATTTTAAAAATCTGACGAAGACGAATCATGGAGACAAAATTAGGACATTTTAAATGGCGTATATGAGACATACTTGCTATCTAATTTGAAATCAGCGTGGAAATATATATTTCTTGAAAATCATTACCAAAACTCAACCCGTTTCCAACAATTTTCAGGCATAATGTAGAGTAATTTAAATTCTACACCAAAATATGACTAAAAAGACTATTTTCCCATCTGTCTTGAGCAATATTCAATATAGAAACAGTTATTTTGAGAGAAGTAACAATGGTAAATGAAATACATACTTGGGGAAAAAGGTCAAAAAAACTTGATTGGTGATTTCTTTTTACGACTTTTTACCATGAATTACAATACACATTCATTTTTTCAGCTCGACGTGAAAATGGCCTGGAGGTACAAATTTTGGCATAAATTTGTTCTGATTTTTGAACGTAACAGTTATGATGCCATATTACGTACGAGACATGGTGAAAATTAATTTTTAAGTTGATGATTTCTTTCGTTCAATGGATGCTTTAATGAGTTTGGATGTGTAGTTTTTTTTATTTCTAAGTAACTTAAATGTCAATGACCAGTCACTTTTTGATAAGCTTGGCATTGTGACGGCAATTAATTAAGACACCCTCACCACGGACACCATAATAACTTGAGAATGTCTTCAACATTTCGCTTGAAAACTTCAAGTGTCGATTTCATTTTACTTGTGAACCCTTAAAGGTATAGTTCTGTTATCTCTCTATTGTTGACTTCAAATGGCATGAGCATCAGCTTTAAGTTTTGTTGATTATTTCAGGAAATACTGATACTTTTTTGAGTGTAACAATCATTTTATGACATCAAATTCTGTACTATATCTAAAAATCAAGTAGAATCAAGCAGCAAACGGAACCATTATTTTGACATTTTTTTGTGGTAGAAGTACTGCAACAGGAATCTTAACTGTGCAAAAGATGAACCATAAGCAAGGCACATGCGATTCTTAATTTCTTCACCCAATTAAGACAATATAGTTACCACCTATTGATATACCGGCAGGTAAGAAAACAAGTACAGTCAACTCCATTTAAAGCAAGTATATATGGATGATATCATCAGTCTCATGTTTTCCGTGTTTCGTGCATGGATCATAGTTGACCACATACCATGGATGTTCATGATCTTACCATGGTTCTGGATCTACCACAGACAGGTCAAGATACCGTTTTTATCCATATAAAATCATTGTACTGAAACATAGAAGATAACAAACAACCATAAAGCATAGTCACAGACGGACCAATCCATCCATGAAACATGGATAATCTTGCAACACTTTACCCATAAAAGAATTCCAATCACAGAGAACCATGAAATGTGCATGATCAAAATGAACAAGTCCATCTATCAAACATGGCTAAACATGGACGAACCCACCCATGAAACAAAGGCATGGACCAACAGATACACTGATACAGAGACAATCATGGACCACTCGACTCACTTGAAGCATCAACACCTGATCAGCTGACACTAAAATATCTTCTGACTGAGCTAACTATTGGTGCAAACTGCAATCTTGAGCCAGAAATTTTGAATGTAATTACTGGTATGTATGGAAACAAAATATTTCTAAGAGATTAAATAGAAGACGATACCATTTGTATTAAACGTAATACTGGAAAGCTTCAGTCATATCATTGAATTCCATGTTTGTAATCCTTGCGAAGCAGTTTAATGTTGACCTTCAGGTTGAGGCAAAATCTGGAACTGTTTATTTATACATGTATTTTATATTATTTACTGTTTTCATATATATGGCATGATACCCCCAGATGTCAGCTGTATGCATTGGTTGAATATATATTTTATCCCTCAGAGTTATATACTTCATAATAGATAGATCAGTTTTAAACTTCTGTTGCAAAGCTTGGTACATTTAATAAAAAACTATGTTCCACATGCATATTCTTTTTCCTCTTCAAAATATTGGGTGAAACACGGTTAGTGTGAAAACAGATATGAAGAATATAGGTTTAGTACGAAGTAATTATGCATACCCGATAAAACCTAATATACACATTATGATATGGATATAATGAATAATTGTTGGAATGAAGCAATCTGAGGGTACCCAGGTGTTTCATTATAAAATGTGCTTTACGGCATTTGAGTTAATAGCAAAAGAAACTACAAGAGTTATCTCTTGTCTAGCTACAGTCGAGTCATGGATTAAAGTACATAGAAAAATCACATACAGTCCATGGACAGACCACATCATACATGAACTATGGGCAGACCATGGATAGACCCAAGTTATTCATGGCCAATATTAGTTCCACTGGATGAGTGTCATGGATATATCATGGCCACTAATGGCCATGGACATCCGTGATTTGTCCATGGTGACATTTAAAGTCCATGGTTAAATTTCCACAGTATAGCCTACAGCATCAATCACGCATGATTTGGCATCTTACTCTTAGCTTGGAATCAGTTATCTTGATCAATGTCATTGCTCCATGAACTTTCTCCTCGTCATTACATTGTTGCATTAATTAACTGAGATATTGTACTGGATTTGCATGACACATTATACAGTAAGATTGGGTGAGTCGAGGACTGTAAATTATCGAGGTTTATGTGCATAAATACGATAGAATTAATGTGGTGTTAGATTCATTGTGAACTGTCAGTGTCAGTGACACTGTCAAACTGCAGTTTCTTTGTTGTATTATGTGGACATGTGGACTGTGTTAAGACTATAATGTACATCGTCCTTTCAGTATGGATGAATCGCCCGAAAGATGGATATCAAACTCGTTGATTACTTCACGGGAATCTAGACTGGCCCATAAAATGGCATCACGGCAGAGTAGATGTAGGGAACATAATTCTCCTGCTTTCTACAGTCTATTAATAAACCTACCAACTAAACAGTTCAAAAACTAAGAACAGAATTATCCAAGATTGGAATTAAAGTATACCAATTGCCAAAGCATGTGCTGCATCAAATTTATGTTGACAATGCACCTGTTTGCTTGTGAATTCCAAATGAGAACAGGAATTTACATGCAGAAGCTGCACTGAACGTTGAAAGGGTATATAATGAACATGAGAATAATTTGTACAATCCACAACCTACAACCTTGGGGTTCTGCCACAAACAATATATATGTTAATAACTACCGAGAAAAACAAAACTGTTGAAGCTGGTGTTGTACGGCAAAGTGAACACATTTTGCAAGAATTCTATCTTAAACATCCCAGTTGACGGAACTCGGATGCACTGATCTCTGTGGTAATAGATATGCCAACTAACATACAAAACCTGTTTGAGTACCTGCAAAGTAAAACCGGGCACAATGGCATACCCACAGAGTTAATATAATTCATTGATATTGTGTCTAAATCACTAAATAAACAAATAACACAGGACAAGAATACGATGACAGAAGCTTAGTGAAATATGGGTGCAACCCTATCATACCTGCCATGTCACAGCGTATCACAAGCAAATCATAATTTTTGACTCCCCCTCCCCAACCCCATCCCCAACACGATGGTGTTTTAAACACACAATTTCCAATAAACTTTTTAAAGAGACAGAGAGAAGGCATTATAAACCAGTACCCTGTAGTCTGTATAAACAGTAAACAGTGATTATTCACATATCTTTATACTTAATGATCATGGAATGCTAGCACCCCTGGGCAATGTATACAGTTAATTGTCATAGAGGTGATCATCAAGTGAAAGAGGTCAGACAGAAACAATAACTTAACTTATTATTCCCACAGTCAAGCAACTATCCTCTACAGCATACAAGTATAGGGATCACCTAAAGCAGTGAGAGCTTTAGCAGTGCCTGTATCGCTAAGACTCAATGACAATATGTGACTGATTTTAGACCAGATAAATTCAAAGAATTTGGCTATTTTTGCTTTGTATTCCTTTCATTAAGCTGAGATTTAGCAAAGTTATTCTCAATACAATTATGAATATAATGGTATACATTTCATGCAAAATGTAGAAACAAAAAGCTTTTGCAGAATGGTAAAAAATTACTTAATTTTGTCACAAATAATCCATTAATCCATAAATAATTACATACAGATCATTGCGCATTCCCACATAATAAAGTACAACCTTCAATACATTCAATCAATAATGCTGGATAACAATCGAATTCATCTGCATTCGGGTCCAACTGTGTTGGTTATGCTGCTGGTCCTATCAACAGCCTCTTATAGTCATGGATTCCGTCATTAATGATCAATCGATTCTCTCTTACTTCTTTTTTTATTCTCATCCTCTTCACTCTCATTCATATCAATACTGCGTTCTTTTCAATGGGTATGTCACTTTCAATTTCAGCTGATGAAAATTCAAAACAAATATCCATCATAGTATGTTAAGTAATTTCCTGTCCTAATAGTTGATTCTCCATGTTTTCCATCAATGTTATTTTCATTCAACTACTACAGTTTTGGTGCCATTTAATAATCATGTTTCTTTTGTGTTTTTTTTTTCTCTTAATGTTTAATGTTTCTTCTGTTTATGTAAGCTATAATTGTGTTGGTTAGATTGCTTGCATAGTTATTATATCATAGAAAAAATTAAAGTCTATAACAATGTGACCGCTTAATCGTATCACCAGGCATGCATACAAGGTTAACTGCACCATTTTATCATGGCACACTGGAGACCAGGTATGTAAAGTACAACAAGTTCCTGCGACGATAGGGGATAATGAGCTAATTAATTGACAATAGCTAGGGTCATGTATGTTGCGAGTCCTTGACTGGATTGCTTAGAGTGAAAAACTACACCTTCTTCTGGCAAGAAACAAGCCCAGAAGAAACAAGAGAATATGGAGTAGGCTTTGCAGTCAAAAACACTCCTGGGGATGATCGACCCTCCCACAAGCGGTTCAGAGAGAATCTTGGAACTGCGCCTGTTAACTCTTGTGGGCCCTGTAAATCTTGTGAGCATGTATGCCCCAACACTCCACTCGTCCTCTGAAACAAAGGACCAGTTTTATGACGAACTTGAGGCCACCATCAACGGAATCCCGAAACATGAACACCTGCACCTGTTAGGGGATTTTAATGGAAGAGTAGGTGCTAATTATGACTAATGGCCCACTTGTCTAGGACATCATGGCACTGGGAAGACGAACGAAAATGGGCAGAAACTACTTGAACTTTGCTCCTACTATGACCTCTGCATCACAAACATGTACTTCCAGACAAAGCCTTAACACAAGGTGTCATGGAGACATCCCAGCTCTGGCCACTGGCACCAACTGGATCTGATCATCACCAGGCGCATCAGCCTCAACAGCATCCTCATCACTAGCAGCTACCATAGCGCTGACTGCGACATGGATCATTCCTTGGTATGCAGTAAGGTCAGACTTCAGCCAAAGAAATTGCACCGGTCAAAACACAAAGAAATCCCCCGCATCACTGTCAGCACCACTGCTAACCAAGAGAAGTCACAGCTGTGCAATGATGCCCTGCAACAAGCTCTCCACTATAACAGCCCTGGCACGAGTGCTCAGCAGAAATGGGAGCTACCGAAGAATGTGATCTACAGTACAGCCCTGTCAGTTTTTGGCAAAAAGCAGAATGACCAATGATTGGTTCTAAGCAAACTCTAGTGAAACGATCACAGTTATTGAGGCCAACTGCATTGCTCTTGCCAACTACAAGAGTGACCCAAACCAGAAAACTCTACAATCAATGAGAGCTGTCAGAAACAACGCTCAGCAGACTGCAAGACACTCTGCCAATGACTATTGGCTGCAGCTATGTCAGAACGTCCAGACATCAGCAGATACAGGCAACATCAGAAGAATGTACAATGGGATCAAGAAGGCAATAGGTCCTACTTTAAAAAAAAGACCACCCCTTTAAAATCAGTTACAGGGGTGACCATAAATGATCGCGAAAAGCAAATGGAGCAGTGGGTAGAACACGACTCGGAGCTGCACTCCCACAAAAACATTGTAAATGATACAGCCCTCAACGCCATCGAGAGATTGCCTATCCTGGATGCACTCGACAATGAACCAACCAATGATGAACTCAGCAAGGCCATAGATGGCCTAGCAAATGGAAAGTCTCATGGAAAAGATGGCATACCACCAGAAGCCGTCAGATGTGGAAAACCTATCCTACTCAAACACCTCCACAAGCTCCTTTTTCTATGCTGGAAAGAGGGTAAAGTACCACAAGATATGAGAGACACTAACATCATCATTCTCTACAAAAACAAGCGCAACAGGAGCGATTGCAATAACCATTGCGGCATCTCCCAGCTGAGCAACATAGGCAAGGTGTTTGCTCGAATTGTCCTGAACAAACTTAAGAAACTTGCGAATCGAGTCTACCCTGAGTCACAGTGTGGCTTCAGACCAGAAATGTCCACCAGCGACATGATTTTCTCACTTAGACAACTGCAAGAGAAGTGCAGGGAGCAGTAGAAGCCACTCTACATAGCCTTCGTTGACCTCACAAGGACCTTCGACCTTGTCAACAGAAGCAGATTGTTCAAGCTGCTAGAAAAGATCGGATGTCCCCCAAAGCTCCTCAGCATAATCCAGTCATTCCATGAAAACATGCATGGCACAGTTCAGTTCGACGGCTCAGTCTCAGAGACTTTTGAGATACGTAGTGGAGTCAAACAGGGATGTGTTCTTGCCCCTACCCTGTTTGGGATATTCTTCTCTCTTCTGCTAAAACATGCCTTTGGCTCATCAACTGAGTGAATCTACCTTCACACAAGGTCAAATGGAAAACTCTACAACCTGGCACATCTCAGAGCCAAAACCAAGATCCGCAAAATTCTCATCCGTGACCTACTCTTTGCTGACGATGCAGCAGTGACAAGCCACACAGTGACTCATCTCCAAAACCTCATTGATCGCTTTTCACAAGCTTGCCAGGACTTCGGGCTCACCATCAGCCAGAAAAAGACGTTAGTGATGGGTCAAGTTGCTGAAGAGCCACCTTCCATCAACATCAATAACTAAGAACTTGAGGTTGTCAGTAAGTTCACATACCTTGGGTTTACCATCACTGACAACCTCTCGCTTGATGCAGAGCTCAACTCCTGCATTGGAAAGGCCTTTTCAACAATGTCTAGTCTGAGCAAGAGGGTGTGGAACAACAACAAGCTGACTGAGCACACCAAAATACAAGTGTACCAAGCCTGTGTTATCAGCACGCTCCTATATGGCAGCGAGTCATGGCCTTAAGGCCAGGTGAATTAAAAATAGACCTAACACTGTGCATGATATTTCACAATTTAGTATCATATGTTTATGCCAAGCATGAGTTCAGACAAAAAAGGCTAATCTAGCTTTTTGTATTCATGAAGGTTTTTGTAATATTGGAAATAAAAGGTCTAAATTTGGCATGAATCCACATGGTATTGGTGTTTATATTTTAAAATATTTTATGCAGTATGTAAAAGTGATAAACGTGTATCTTGATTTAACATTGTATAATATGGTAAATCCTTGTAAAAATTAAACATAGAAACAATTGGTGACTAATAATAATAACTTCCATGTATTAATTCAATCATCTTTTTGTATAAAAAGAATAATGTCAAGAAATTAAAGCACTTGATAAATCTGAATTTTTGTTTCTGATTGAAATCACAAAATATTGTATGACATTTGATCTGCTTTTCACATGTTTTTAAAACATGGCTTAATAATGTTTTGCGTCTCTTTTATTTCCCCATGCAGGGGTCATGCTACCAGGCAAAATAGGCAAATAAGTCACTGCAAAAATTTCAACTTCACCTTCTTCCATTAGGAAGGCGAAAGTGACCTCGCCCTGTGATTTTGTTTTGACATAAACTGCCCGTGTGTACTTATTTAAATAGTATATTCTGGAAAAGGATTGAATACCTTGGAGAAACATGGAAAACCCTGGACAAAAGTGGAAAAACTACAAATTTTGCAAAAAGTATCCTGGAAACCCTGGACATTGTCCATGGAAAAGGCTGGAAAACCCTGGAAAGTATGAACAGTTTGGACTTAGAATTTTTTTTAAATATATTTCAACATGGAAAATCCTGGAAGAATATTTAGTCAATTTTCTAGATTGGCACTTAGAATTATTTTTTATTTCTTCTGTTAAGAGATTTTTTTTTATATCCTTTAACTATCAAGATCCAAGTACCTAAAGAAAGAGCAACCATGTCTAAATTGCACTTTTTTTATTCATGTTCCTCCTTGACCTACAAACCACAAGTGTTACAATAACACATAATTATTTACATGTACAAACATGTGTAATTAAATGTTAATGATGAATTAAACTTCATTATACACAAATGCGCATGTAACACAAAATATACTTGTATGGAAAGATATCCTGAAAATGTAGCTAAAATCCTGACCAGAAAATGTCTGTTGTATTTACCACCATAAATATGTACATTATCATTATCTGACTAACAGTTTACTGCAAAATACAGCCTGTCTCAAGTCCATTTGGTTTACTGCAAAATACAATCCAAGTTCAACATACGTGCTACTGTGAATTTTTCTCTAAAATTCATAACTTCCAACCAGACTTGTAAATTTCAATAAGTTGTACCAACAACAACAAAATACACTCACACACACGCACACAAAAGAATTTGATCATGTTTTATTTAAAATATTTTAAGATTTTCAAAAAGAAAAACATTTTTAAAAAACTTCCAAATTCGGATATTATGTATCAAAGCTAGAATAAAGCAACTTGTGTCTCTGTGTGTGTGTGTGTGTGTGTGTAAATTGCAAAATGGGGACATGAGTGTTTATACACAACCACACATTGCAGACACCATGTAAACAAGGACTTTTTCAGCATCCAACAATAAATTATTTTCTATAATTTCATTTAAAACAATAATATTTGGCACCAAACATTCAACTGTGTATATTCTAATGAAATCATAGAAAATAATTTATTTTTGGACACTGAAAAATTATTTGACATCGAAAAGATGTTTCAATGGCAAAAATCTCGAGCCAAAAGATTTCCACTGCGAACGCCTATCAGAATTTAGATTTGGCCACACTTCCATTTCCAGAATTTAAACCGTTGGCAGTTTGCATCAATGGAATTATGTTTCGCCAACTTTTTCGCCTATGGCAGTATCATTGTTTTCACTCTTTGTGCTTTCCAGCATCATGAGATATATAAAAATATCCTAGTGTTGACATGCTGACAATTGAATCTGGGACAGCCTTCATTTACCAGCTGAAGTAGAATGACCATCGTATTCTGAAAAACTGCAGCCCGTGACTATAACTGGCTTTTGAATTCACTTGTTGGGACCTACTTAATGATGATGGATTTTGCCCGAGATATATGTTTCAAAGAAATATTGTATTTATTATTTATTACTAGGTGAATAAATTATCTTCATGGTTATCGCTTATTTGTGTTATTTCAGCTAACACTTTGATACTGAGCAAGCCATTTCAAATGTGGTGGCTCAAAGCTGCAGCCTCATGTGTTGGAAATCATTTCACAAATTGTCATTTAAATGGAAATATATGTGATTTGTATCAGGTCGGAACTTATATGTAGCCATTTACACGAATAAATGAATTCTATAAAACTGATGACTTTATTTATATAAGGACACAATTTCCTGTCCGGGGTGGGGGGGAGGCTTTTTTCAAGTCCAAATTTATTGAATTTAGTGGGAATTCGCTTTTATCTCACGTATAAGTGTATTAAGTGAATGACTTCCATTTCACTTATAAGTGAAGTATACTTCATTTATAAGTGAAATGCCTAATTTGCATATAAAATCCTAACACTTCACTTATATGTCACTTATAAGTGACCTATAAGAGTATGTGACCTATAAGCCACTTATAGATTTTATCCGTAAAGGCATCTCTGCTGTCTCCAGGGGTGACAACAACAGCAGCAAAATGAAGAAAACCAAATGAGGATGATGAACTGTGAAAAACACCTAAGAAACATAATTGTTATATTTGTTTTTCATCTAGAAATTAATGCTTATTAAATGTAGAGGCAGAAATTAATGTGATTTTTGTTATTTTGTCCTTTGATGATTGCTTCATAATAAATTTGAACAACAACCAGAGGAGTGCATATTTAAAGAAAAATAAGGTGATATAAGGAGCCAGTAATTTGGATTTTATGACACACCAGTACCACAGTGTTACACTGAAAAAGTAATTAGCGACATTAATTAAAACTGGCAATGTCTTATACTAACTTACTGGATCCAGTGCACAACCTATTATTAATAAAAAAAACTTACTTCTTGTCATTAACAATTTTTTTTAAGCTACCAACGACAAGAAGTAAGGTTTTTTCTTTTCTTGTACAAAAATTACTCAACACCTCAGTCCATAAAAGGAGTGGGTTGGATTTTTTTGGGCCATGTTTCTCCTGAGGTTATCAGCAGTGAAAGTTGCATCACTGTTAAAATCTAATATTTATTAGCTGAAGCAGCCCACAGGAGAAGCTTCAATCCAGTCAGGGTCTGACCAGATGAAAATTAATTTCTAGGGAAATCTCTTTTGTTTTCATGAAAAATGTTCAGGGTATTTTAGGTAAACATTCCAGGGTTTTACAGGCCAATATTCCAGGGTTTTCCATGATATTCCAGGGTTTTCCAGGCCAATATTCCAGTCTTTTCCTGGCCAATATTCCAGGGTTTTCCATGATATTCCATGGTTTTCCAGCCTACCCTGGAAGAAGCCTGGAATATTAGTCCAAATACTCCATGGTTTTCCATGCTAGAATTTTCCAGGGTTTTCCAGGCAAATATTCCATGATTTTCCTTGTCTTTTATCCCATGGTTTTCCAGCCTACCCTGGAAGGTACCTAGAATATTAGTCCAAATACTCCATGGTTTTACATGCTAGAATTTTCCAGGGTTTTTCCTGGAATACCCTGGAAAATCTACAGCCGGGTGAGTTACGGTAGTTTATGGCTTTTGAAATGCTCCCTCAACCCAGCAGAGTAACGCAGGTGCAATGTATTTCATGCATGTGTTGATATCAATAGCACAGACAAAACAAACTTTTGCACATTCACAGGCATGTGTTTTAATAGCCAATTGGCCATTAACCCTTTCCCCCGCAAGTTATCATTTGTTATCACTACCTGATTTCCGCAAGTTATCATTTGATGATGAAAACATACCAACTTGTGTTTCGAAACTTTAAACATCAATATGTAAATAACAATTTGTGTTTATGAATAGAATTGGCTAAAGCACTTTCTAAATATATTTACTGAAGATTTTATCTGCCATGCTTGCATCATTTTATTTGTAAAATAAGTCTGAAACCGCTAATGAACCTGTCAAGGAATAGAAATGGTGGACATCGCTGTTTCTATGAAGTACCTTTTTATTAGACTCTCTGTTTTAGTAATTCATCGGGCACATAAACTAAGGAAAATATACAATTCGTAGAAAGCAAAGTCTAATCATTATGTGACACAAGATTGAGCCTAAATATATTTTTTTAGATCAGAAACGTATGCGACATTACTATGTTGTGGAATTCGAAAAGCACTGTAAGATCAAGGTTGTTTTCTTACATCACTCCTTTTTGTGAAAATATGACAAAAGCAATATCTAACCAACGCACGACATTTTACGAGTACACAGACAAATATTAAAATCATAAATCTTCAATCATATCTATGGAATGTTGTACAGAAGCTAGAAAGTGTGAGTAGTTATATTAAGAAAATCCGTTTCCAAAAATAGATGCACCCACATAGC
Source organism: Margaritifera margaritifera (assembly GCA_029931535.1). NCBI lineage: Eukaryota > Metazoa > Mollusca > Bivalvia > Unionida > Margaritiferidae > Margaritifera > Margaritifera margaritifera. The sequence goes on from JAQPZY010000498.1 coordinate 97,789, forward strand.
ATGTGTGGTACCATATGTGTTCTTTGCTGTGTGCTGATTCAGTTGGAAAGAAGGATCTAGTTCATTCATATATCAACTTTAATGCCTCAGTTCATTGTCAATCTATTTGCAACAATGAAATTAAATGTCCAAGTTTTGATGTTATCAAATGGTCGTCCCTTACTGAAGGCTTATGTGCCATTGGTTTTTACACTATGTATTTTGGCCATATAAATTTGCATGAGCACATTAGAAGCAATATATTGTAATTAATTATAATTGATAAGAGTACCTATATTACATCACTGCAATTATAAATAGGTATAAATAGTTAATCAACTGCCACTTGAACAAGTAATTTAATTGTTCCACTTTTAAAAACTTCACCAAAAGAATCACATTTAATTTTGAATCAACTCCTTAAACATGTAGTTGTAAAGTTCAGGTTATTCATCCGTAACATCAGTGACCACTGTGATTTGAATCGATGAACACCTGTGCATATTCTCTCATGTACATATTATAGGAGCAGTTTCAATGTTTCTGAGTGCCATTTTCTAATGAAGTTTCAGAAACTAAAAAAACATATCTTGTTTAAGTGGCAGTTGATTAAGTATTTGTATCTATTTGTAATTACAATACTGTAATCTAGGTACTCCTGTTGGTTAAAATTAATTACATTGTATAGTTTCTGCTGTGCTCTTCTGAAGTCATATGGCCAAAATACATTAGATAATATCTCTCCACCCAAACATACCACACTTTCAAGATAAATACACTGCATATTAATATGATACATTCATATATATATATATATATATATATATATATATATATATATATATATATATATATATATGTATGTGTATATATATATATGTGTATGTATATATATATATTGCATGTCCAAAAGGAGGAGTCACGTCTCCCTAAAATTAAAATGTAGCTTGACCCCAGCCCAATGTAGCGTAAGAATTGTGACCTTCCTGGCAAACACACATAGCACTCAAAAATAAAAAATGTATGAGATCACCCAATAGGAACTTTTGCACAATTAACTAATGTATTCTTTTGCTTTCTAGACTCCGATCTACATTTGACTACCACTTTTTGCACTACTAAATATTGCTTTGAGCAACAATCTTGTGCATCTCTAATTGTGCAAATATGGCGTTTTGATAAGGAAAGCAACTCTTAAAAATGTGTCCTTTGGTTATTGTAATGTTCGAACCATGGTGACCTATGAATCCAGATTTCCTGATTGATCAAAAAAATTATCTATTAATCATATTTCTTTTTCATAAATGTTTATTCATTGTTGATAAAGATGTTTTGACACGTTGTGTTTATATACCTCCAATAGGTTCAAAATTGTATTCAGCTATTGATGATGAGACAGAAAATGGCATCGAAATGCCATAATTAAATATTGGTCATTTTATAGATAAATTAGAAGACATGTATACCTCCTGTTATATGGTGACATTAATGGCAAAACAGACACAAAATCTTGCCTATCTGCTGATAAGTCTATCCCACTGCGTGCACAGGGGTGATGAATAGGCACAATATGCCCTCATGAATGTTGTAAGAGGTGACTAAAGTAGACGGAAAGTGAAGTGGTGCAGCTGATAGCGTGGCAAACTCATAATGGATTGGCTACCATTGTGTGTCCTTGGGTAAGGTACTTTATTCAAATCGCCTCAACAGAAAATAACCTATTTGTGCTGCTGTACCATAAAACACCAAACAAAACAAAACCAAATATTTACCAGTCAGTGATATTTTGTCCTGTAAGAATTTGTTTCTAAAGATGTTGTGTCTAACCAATTTGGTAAATCATTAGTTTAAAATTGTAGAAAATTTGAAAATGCATATTGTAACTGGAAGGTGCAGAGGAGATAACTTACGTGAATTTACATTCACAACGCACTCAGGAACAAGAGTATTCTGAATGACACATTTAATTATATGCCTGCTCCTTGTTTAATAGTCATCTGTGTAGGCACAAGTAGAGTATGGTTGACTCTGGAGTGCATTGGCCAAAGGGTTTCAATGACCTGAACCTTTGGTCAAGGTAAGCGATCTTGAAACAAACTTTATGTGCTGAAACCAATTTTTTGTTATTAGACTTACCATGACCGTGACCTCTCACCTTTAGACCCCATAATCTAAAGGCTTCTTTATTATCTTAAGTGTAAGCAATCCACAAAGTTTGGTCAAGGAATTTACTCTAGAACAAAAGCTATTTTGCAAAACCAATTTTTCTCTGAGCAACAATTACACTGACCTTTGACCATTTCACACCAAAAATAAAAAGGCCTTTTCCATACCTTAGTTGCAAGACATCCGCAAACTTTCTTCAATATTAATAGTCTAGAACTAAAGTTATTATGCAAAAAAAACACTTTTCCTCTTCCAGCTACAGTGACCTTGACCTGACACCTTTGGTCCAAAAATTCACAGGCTTCTTCCTTACCCCAACTATAATCCATCCATGAAGCTTGGTCCAGATATCTGATGTATGACTAATGTTATTGTGTGGAAGCCATTTTTTTTCTTTCAGTCACAGTGACCTTGACATTTGATTTTGTTCCTGAAATCCATAGGGTTCTTCATTACCCCCAGTGCAAGCCATCCACAAAGTTTGGTAACTGTAGATGGTGGAGAACTCAATTTAGTGTACATAAATCATATTTCTTCCTTGTCACATTGACTTTGACCTTTGAACGTTTTACACCATGATCAATAGAGTTCTTTCTTACCCCAAGTGCAAGTCATCCACAAAGTTTGGTAACTGTACACGCTGAAGAACTCTTGTTATTGTGCAGAAACAAAATTGGTAACAGACAAATGGATCGATGAATTGATGGACAGACAACATCATAACCTAACACACTCTGCCATATGGTGGGCATATGAAAATCAAACATCCTTGCAACTTATATAGCTATGCAAAGTTTACTAGCCACTATTTTTGTTTTAAACCATAATATGAATGTATTGGTTCTAAGAGAAGTAAAATGTATTTATATTACGTATATACATGGTCTGATTTTTTATTTTATGGCACAGTAACCCAAATGGATTATTTAGTGCCAAGGCAATTGGTGTAAAGTGCTTTACCCAAGGACACACCATGGGAGCTGACCCAGGCTGATCTGATGGTAGGAATCAAACCCACACACTTTTTGTCACGTGTCCCACATGGCACAACATCAGCTTCTGTCTACTTTAGTCACCTTTTAAGAGATGCAGATGGCCGCATACAGCTTATTCTACATCCCTGTGTCCATAGCAATGTTATATGTAATTACCATCGTGAAGATGGGGAATAACAATAGTCTTCATTTTGTGCTTATTTGCTCTCAATAGTCCATCTCTAGCATCATCATTGATGGTGTTGATGTCACATGGAACATGAATGATTTTTGAGCACTTCAGTTTACCTCCTGCAGTTACAAGGATCACTTTTTTGTTGAACTGGCCTTTCCTTCCTGCAAGAAGACATCAGATTTATTCAAATATACTTACAGATGATTTGATTTTATAATTGATTTTACATTAAATTAGGTACACGATATTTATGTAATTACTCCAATCTATGTGCTGCTCTACAGCTGGAACTCTTCAATTTCAAATTACCATTAGTAAAGTTGCTTCGCATGTTGAAAATTTAAAGTCAAGTCGACACTTAACAGCAATATGACAAAATCCCCCTTTTGTATGCATAAAAACATAGCCCTTTTACTCTTTTAAGTCCTTAGAATACAAGTGGATGAAATATCTCCAATATAAGTCCCATTAAGCTAACAATAAACCGTTAAACCAACACATCTGATTCCAACTGACCCGATTTCTTCTACATGTGTTAAGCAGAAGATACTACATGCTTGTTGACTGCTGTTCTCTTTTGTTTATGTTGCATAATAACCTAGTATTAAGAATGCATACCTCCTTGACCAAGATGATACTAGTACTTAGTGACCTGGATATAAAATTAAGTCAGCTGCACCAATTTCTCTACACCAAGTCCAATAAAGGCTTCCTACACCAGACTGACAATATGCATGAGACTTCTATTTTCTTGATCTAATTCCCAAAAGAACAATACAGCTGATGAAAGGCGTAAAGGGAAAGGAGCGAAGTCTGTTCTTTGTTTGATCACAGGATGGGTGAGAAGACGCCTGAAGATACCCTCAAAGTGCTCATAGGATTCCAGGAATCAATATTATGAGAATACAGCTGGATTGGAGAGTTCAGATAATAATATTAAACAGAATCAAAGAGATTAAAACAGCATTGGAAATATTGAGAATTATGTTCCTTTTCTATGATCACAGGCCAATACCAATATCCCAATATGCCAATACCTGTAACCTTAATTATAAATGTTTTAAGTCTCTTCTTCTCTTTATCTCCTAAAAGAGAACTGATAAAAACAAATTATAATATATATTGAGAAACATATTTAAGCAATTACCTTTGATGACCATCCTCTGTTGAAATAATTATGTACCGGTTGAAGTGCTACATAGATGCTGTGAAACTATATCCAGAGAGGTAACCATTCTGACTAATCATTTCCTTTCAGGATTAGAATTTGAGTTATGTTCCTTTACATATCTTGACTGGCTTTTTCAAGGTCAAAAGGCCAGAAAAGCTAAATATAGAAAGATCTTTATTAAAAGAAGCACCAAATATTCTTAGTGAGAGAGAATAGACAGTATATCATATGCTTTTAGGGATGTAATCTTGATATAGATTGATAGCTTCTATGTAGCCCTTTAACCAATAAATGGAGTATTTCATGAGGGATGAAATCCCTTTAAGCCAAAATGGGTGAATGAATGCTGCACATATGAAGTTCTGGACAATGAACATTTGTGATAAACACACAACATAATCAGGACAATTGCTGGTCTCTATTGGTGCAAAACATAATTTCAAGAAGAGCAAGACAACACAGGCAGTGATCCCTGAGGGCTACACATATATGCTGCAGCCCCTTTATAGTTAATTTGATTAGGCCTTGATTAGGAAGTAGTGGGTGGAATGCATCATCAGCATAAACCTGAGAAGTGGAAAACTGTAGACTGGATATCATAGGCATGGGCTTCTATTTCTGACTCAATGGAGGTCATGAAAAGATATTTCCTTGTAATGAGAATTTTAAATGCCCTTGATGGATATAAGGACTGCCTCTTACAAAACAATTCTGTGCTGCTCATCCTTGATCAAGACAAATTTGACTGCCATCAGTTTAAAAATCCATTGATGAGAAAGCTTATGCAATGTGATAAATATGAAGAATATAGGGAATGACATTTAAAGAGTTCATTTAGATTTTATTCACTCGAGATCAAATGCTAACTCTGAATATAAATAACAATGGAATTTTTTTAAAGTCCTCTAGGCACTAACAGGCGATGATTGACTGGAGATTACTAACCAACAGGTCTCAATGAATTCGACCTTTGGTCAGAGTATGCGATCTTCAACTAAACTTGTTGTGCAGAAACCATTATTTTCTTATTAGACGTACCATGACTGTGACCTCAGACCTTTAGACTCCAGAACCATTACCCTAAGTGCAAGTCATCCGCAACAGTTGGTAAAGGAACTTATTATAGAACAAACATTATTCTGCAAAATAAATTTTTCTTTCAGCCACAATAACCGTGACCTTTGACCTTTTGGCTCCAAATCATTAGGTCTATTCCATACCTCAAGTGCAAGCCCACCACAAATTTTGGTCAAGGTACATGACCTAGAACTAAAGTTATTATAGGAAAACGATTTCTCTTCTTTCAGTCACAATCACCTGGACGATTGACCCCAGAATCAATAGGCTTTATCTAATGTATCAGTCATCCACAAACTTTGGTGAAGGTACCTGGTCAAGAACTTAAACTTTTATGCAGAAACTATTTTTCTCCTTTCAGTTAGTGAAGTTCAATTTGACCTTTTGACATCAAAGTCAATAGTTTTTTTCCTCACCCCATGTGCAAACCAGTCACAAAGCTGATTCCAGGTATGTGATGTAGAGCTAATGTTATTGTGCTGAAATAATCTTTCTTCTTTCAGTTACAGTCACAGTGACCCTGACTGTTGATCCTTTTACCCCAAGATATACATGCTTCTTTCTTGACTTAACTGCAAGCCATCCAAAAGATTGGACATGGTATGTGATGTATAGGTAATGCTCTTGTGTGAAAACTATTTTTCTTCTTTCAGTCACAGAAACCTTGACCTTGACCTTACAACTCCAAACTCGATAGGCTTCTTCCATACTCAGAGTTCAAGCCAGGAACTCTAGATGATGGAAAACACGTTATTTTGCGGAAAAAAAATTAGTAACTGATGGAAGGACGGATAACATCAAAACATAGTATGCTTCAGCTTATGACAGGTGTATAAAAATTGTACATTAATGCATGAGTAGTATGAAGCACAGTCGTGTGATATGGGAACTATACACTGAATAGAAACGTAGTGAAACATATACAGATGATCATAATGATAATATCATGTAACTCTATAGCCATGTCACCAGTCCATTGTATTAGCTTCCAATTGTCATTGTATCTACTTTTTACTGGTCCAGTTAATACAGAATGCAGTTATGGACATATCACAGTAATGATGCTGTGACTGGCAACCAAGGGGACAAACTCCACCTAATGATGCGGAAATGTTGATAATCAACCTCACTTGAGATCTCATCAATAAGATGATGTGCACCAGACCTGACTGAAATCCAATCATAAATAACAGAAATACTGCAGAGAAACGTAAGTCGATGTGTTCCACACACAGGGGACATAACTCCTTTTATTGATAGTGAAGACCAATGACAAACAAACTTACACAACCATTACAGAAATGAAAAGTTTGCCGCAAGATAGTGGCATAGTTGTGGCACACAAATCAGTGTGCCAAAGTGTGTGCCAGAAGCGGGCTGGAGTATGTCTGAACCACTTTTGCACACAAACTCTTGTTGCCAGAAGTTTGCCAGAAAAGTGTGGCAGAAAATACTTTGGTCCATTTCGTACAACATTATGTGCCGAAGATGTGCCAAAATGAAAATTCAGCCTGAGAAGTGAATCAAGTAAATACCACAACTGTGCCAGAATGAAATCATACATAAATCTGTGCGTCAGAAATGTGCTATAAAAAGATAACTTAGCTTCATTCAAGTTTATTTTTATTGAAAAGATTGTCTTTGTATTTTACTTTGCCTTATTTATTTTTTTTGTAACTTACTATACATGGTAATAAAAAAATAATTTTCCAAAAATCTTGGCAGATTAAGAATGTTCATATCTTTGAAATCCATGAAAGCTTTATGAAGGTATACTGCTCTGTCATCTTGTAAAACTGTCCTTGATATCTTTCATATCAATGGCATATGTAACATGAGATAAAATCTAAAATCCTGTCCCTTCAGTGATCTTTATATTTGTTGATACACAATAATTACCTGGAAATTTGTGAAATCACTCTCTTACAAGGAACACATTTATTATGCATAATGAGTTCTCTTCAGACATATTCAGTTTAAGCATTAGCTTCATCAGCAACAGTAAAAAATAATTAATAAACAAAGTATAATTAAGTTACTGTATGATTTTCAAAACTCTTGGAAGAAAAAAATCATTATTTTGTAGTGCATAAACTTGGAACTTCTTCCTAAATAGTTGACTGGATTATTTATTTAAAGAGTTGCTTTTTAATTTATGAATATGCATCTTAATGACCTGCAGAATTGCAAAAATACAGATGTCCTTGAAATTATGTTATTGTATAAGTAATACAATAACACATTCATGTGATTTTGCTTATGGAAGCTTAAACCAGATTGTCCTTATGTCACTTAATTGCCTGGATCTGCAGTAAGAATAGATCTGCACCTAACCATTCATTACATTAGACATCCCCACCCCACCCCCATGTTTACATGTACTTCACGTGGAGAATTTCTCCAGAAATTTAATGAAGACTAAACTAATGGGGGCTCAGATATCATGTATTGTGAACCAAAATGTGTTTCTTACAAACTTCAAGTGTAGTAAAACTGATGGTAATGTTGAAGAATCTATATTTACAAAGCAGAGTCACATGACTGCCTAATAGAACATTTAGTCAGTTGCAATGATAAAGTTCACAGTTGCATTCTTTACTCAGTGTTAGTAAATAAACCTTAAATTTCAACTAAATGCACTGGAATCTTTTGTTATATGACAATATAATGAATCAGTGGAAATCAACTGGCAGTTAAAGTAATGATGTATTGTTTTATGTTGTTGTTGATAACAATAATGGTACTCATCACACTTGTTGGAAATAAGGATTGAAAAGGTGAGTTCCAATATTTGATGGTTCAAAGAGCTTTTCTTGAATGAAATAAGCATCTTATTCTTTGTTGGCACACCAGGCTGGTTATCTGAGCACTACTTTTTTTTTCTTTCCAAAAATATATTCAAACTGTGAAAAAAACTGGTGTTCTACATTGCATCAAGTCTGAGTGGTTGTAAAAGTACATGTAACTATGAGCTATTTGCATCAAACTACAAAGTGAATATGTTTAAGACATAATATAAGCTCAGTTTTAGAATCAATTTTATCTTCAAAAATTCAACAGTAGACCAATAAAAGCATGAAATTTAAATTTACAATATATAAAGTAGCTTACAAATCACAATCTTGCTTTAAGTGTTTAATACCAAATTTTGTGTTGTAAATTTGCTTAGTTATTAAAATAAGGAATATAAAAAATGTTATGAGAAATTACATTAGATAACATAATTGTCATTAACTTTTAGTGAGTCTTTGATTTCAGCATTTAGTGAAATGATGTTTATTGATTAATTACTCATGGGCGAAAACAAAGTTGTGGTTTTTATATCTATGAAAGGGGCACTGCATCATCGCATGTTTCGCTTTGTAAATTAAGATGAAATGAAGTATATTAAATTCCAGATCAATGGATAATGAAACAGCAAAAAAATTAATTGCTGCCAACAGTAAGGGATTTCTCAATAAAATTGGTGACAAAACATTACGCACAGTATTTCTTTATGGCAACATTTACAGGTCTGTCTACTCACACTTTAGTTTGACATCCATATAAAAAATACATGACTCTTATGAAACGATGGTTACTCATCTATATAACCCTGGCTAAATCTTAGAAACCTCTGGAAATGCCAGTATGGATAGTCATTGGTATTTCTATCATATGCACTATGATCTTTTGATCACAAAAGTTTAGCATAAATACAACTTTAACGAAAATTAGTTTGCTAAATGTTAAATTCACTCAAATTATAAACTTAATAACACAATTATTCTCGTACAAAAACAAACAAGAAGAGCGCCAGAATCGTGTGTCAGAAGGTAGCCTACCAGAACTGTCACAAGTGTGTGACAACTCTGCGCCACACATTTGCCAGAACAGTGCACCACAACCTTACTGCAAACAGTGTGTCAGAAAACTGATTTGCATGCTTGCCGCAAGGATGCAGTAAATAAACAGGAAGTTTGCCACGACCATATGCCAGATGATCTTCCTGTAAAGAATGATCTTGTTAATAGAAAGCTACATATCAAACTTGGACGAAATCCAATAATAACAATAGCAGTCATTCTGCGGGAAGAGAATTTGTGCAACTGACAATCAATAAATGGCGATACCCAATGGTGTCAGACCTAAGATCTTGTTAATGTAAAACTCTATTTCAAAATTAGTTAAAATCCAAAAGTAACAGATAAAATTGATTTCAAGCTGGCCACACTGGTTGCCATATTGGAGGTCAGATCACCACCATTTTCATTAACCACCAACTATGTACTGTAAGGATTGTTTTAATGAAAACTGAATGAATATACAACGATCCGTTAAGAAGGAATAGTGATAACAAGGTTTTCAAAATGGCGGCTATGGTGGTCAAATCTAGACCAGTTTATTATGGATCAACTAGTCCTTGGCAAGAAATTGTGTGGCAAGTTTTATGACTTTCCTCCAAGTAGTTTAGGAGGAGTAACAGTAACAAATAATTATTACTCATGAACAAAGGACAGATGTACAGACAGAATACCATTACACTGGCTTTAGTTACATTAAGAGACTAAGTTTGTACTTCTAATTAGAGTTACATTTAGATTCCTACAAGTGTTTAGGCAACCATACTGGAGAAGAAGTTGAGAATAGATCTCCTACAAGATTGCTATAGGCCATAGTTTTGGTAGATACATCACTACCTCACTATAAGACCGTTCATTGTAACATGATTCCTTTTTCATTATGCAGTAGCAAAATTATATGTATCATGCACTTCATTATAAGCAGATCTTACTATGTACAGTTTCATAACGAGAGTGTACTGTAATGTGCAAGGAAGCATTCCAACCAAGTTTGATGAAAAATTTACTTCACCATTCTGAAGACGCTGAAAATAAGACTCGAATCTGATTACTATGGAAGCCACACTTTGCTAGAAAAGCATGTAACCAAGCATAATGTCAATAAAGCACACCCCAAGAAAAACATTCAAAACTGTGCCGGGTATTTTTGAGAAGTAAAAAATCGCAAATGATGATGGATAAATACATGCCTGACAAAAGCACATCTATGTATTTAAACTATCAAGGCATCTGACCATGGGATCTAAATCCAGTAGATCACCTAATAGTATTTTCCTATAATGCCATTAATACTTTATTGGTTAATGACCTAGAACACAAGTTAATATTAGACTAAGTTTAATATACATACTATGATCCATCCACTTCTCCTTGACTTCATCCCCAGCTAACTCAAGTAGTTTATCTGGAATAAATAAAATTCTTCAATTTTAAAGAGACAAGTGTACCGTATTTGACATAATACAGACACAAGTTATAATTTCGATAAATTTCATGAGTTCAGAGGATTTATAATAAACACACATTTACAATGTCATAAACAGAGTCTCCATCACCTGTATAGAAGTGTTAGCTCCCTTTCTCTGTTAAAAGCACTTCACTTTGGTAGTTCATTCTCTTTTCCAATATGGTCTCAAAATAATGATCTTCTATGTGGATTTTAGCAGCTGCTTTCCTCTCGTGAGGCATGTTGGGCTTGAGACGTGCACTTAAAATAAATAATTTATGCGAGTTTGGACCAAAAGAGGTATGGATGCTTATTACCATATTTCTGCATGTTTTCAGACCTGATGTTTGTTTTCGGATACAAAAAATGATATGCCAGAAATAAGTTTTTAATGCCTTGTAATTTGTAAATGAACTTTTGAATATTTGTTTCCCTGAACTTATCTTTGTGGACAAAATCTAAGGAGAAGTAAAAGTCTCGGCGTGTTTGCCGATTATTAAACATACCAAGCTCACTTCAATCAGTTGTAAATAGGTACCTATTGCAACACAGAATATGCTTCAAGAAATATTTAATGTGATGGCAAACTTGCTGATGACTAAAATAACTTTAAATATATTGCATCACTTGTCATGAAAGATTTGCCACTTTGTCTTATTGTTATAGCCCCCATTTTGTGTAGGCCGCAATGTGACAGTGCCTCTGCCTAAAACTTGAGTCCGGCAACAAGATCAAAGATGTATATGATAATGAATGCACAACGATATCGGGAAGATTTCAGTAGATGCATTGCTTTTCTGGAGGGGGTGGGGTAATCAAACTTTGTTGGATGAGCATTTATCATCATTTTATTTTTAAAGGCTTTATTCAATTAACAAAAATGTGCTGTTAATCGGGCATGACAGCAATCTTTCTGATTAAGGTCAACAGTTACTCTGTATTTTAATTAGCTGCCAAGATCCCCTATTTTGTCTCTGTAAACAACACCTTAAAAGAGTCGGTATGAATTAGTAAATTCAAAGGAATCCTGAAACAGACAAATAAATCATCCTTACTAGCAGTATGGAGTATGGTGAATAATGAGTAGGTTTTTCCCTTTGGCTAATTAACAAATTCTTTACCTGGCCAAAAATGTAACCTACAACAGAGACAAAAAGAACGACATCATGTGTATGTACATAATTTTGCAAGTGACATTTCCTGAGTGATCTGCCACAGCATTTGGGACCTAAGACCCTAGTCCGATAAATCAACCCCCAAACCTGTACTGATGGACCATCCATCAGTACTGATGGATCGTCCATCAAAGTTTGGGGTCTGATTTCTCAGAATACCAAGACCCTAGCTTAAAAGGCAATACCTGATTTGTTTTCACAGTTGATAACTCCTTTGATCAACAGTCCATCAGAATCAGTACAGGTTTGGGGGCCGATTTATCGGACTACTAAGACCCTGGCATGAAAGGGAACATCTGCTTTGTTTTCACAGTTGATACATCCTTTGATTAAGCTGCACATTTGACACATATACAGTAGCCTAGTATAGTCCCATTGTTACTACTCTAGGTCTTAAAATAACAGAAAGAAAGTGAAATCAACAATGTAAATAAAATCAACAAGCAATTTATTTCGAGACAATTAAAGTGAAAATTCAAAAGACACTTACAATAACGTGAATTTAAGACCAAATAATCCAATAATCCTAAGTGTCCTAATCACAAGTCCTAAATATAGAATGTTCTGAATGAAATCCAGTAGTCTTGAATGTCCTGATGTGTTAGTAATATTGAATGTTCTGATGTGTCAGTAGTCTTGAATGTCCTGATATGCCTGAATGATGTAATCCAGAATATCTCTGAATGAATTCACATAAATCCCAAAGTCAAGTATTATTTCAATATGAGAATGAGCACTTTTAGTAATTCCAATATTTTAAATAAATACTTCCTCTCTCTGAATTTGCTCTGATTTTCAATACTGTAACATCTCATTACTAAAATAAATTCCTTAATAGACTGATCTGAATAATATGAAGTTTAGTATAGGAATGAAATCTTGTTTACCAAACCTGTACAAATATAAAGATAAGTCACCTGACTGAATATTCTAGAATATGAGTAACTCTAATGGAAAATTACGGTGTGTACGTGACTTTTTCTCACATCAAGACATGGAAAGTTCCAATCTAAGTACTAAATGCTATGTAAACAAGACTGTCCTTAAACTCAAATGCAGTAAATATGTTATTTACAAAATGGCCACTAAAGTACAACTTACCTCATGGACACATATTATAAATTCAATATACATAACACCCATATTATGTCAACTGTGGGTGCCTGCTCTGTGTAAATGACAAGTCACTGTGTTCATGTCACACTCTATTTTGTTGTGGCCACTCTCTAATGAGATTACACAAACTTTACGATCGAAGCATCACTTATGGAAACCCAAGCTCACTCTCTAGAAGTTTCTGAATTGGCAGTGTTCTGTGAGTGAATGCTGGCTGCTTCGGGCCATGGCTGATTCGGACCAAGGCTGATTAAGTGCAAATTACGGCCTGATTCGGACAAATGCTAGGCTGATTCAGATCATGTGAAATAATGTAAGAAAAACAAAAGAACACACATACCTGATTTATTTTAGTAGTTATTACTGTTTTCGCAAGCATAGTAAGAGAATGTAAAAGGTTGATTTTCAGCTCTTACATCTACATAAGATAGTTCTTCGTAAATTTCTAGCCAAAATTTGTGCGAAACAGATATGAGCTATCGCATTTTGATTTTTTCATACCAAAAACAACTTTTCAATGTTAACAAAAAAGAAGACATAAAGTTATTCTTTGAATTAATATCACTGAAAAACATTTTGAAACTTTTCATAAATCAGGCCAGTATGACTGACTTTCAACACTGTGAAACATTAATGTATATAAATTCACCTTTGGCTTTTATTGATTTCTCATGCAAATCTAGTTTTCTTCACATTATTTTTACCAAATAAATATTATGTAAAGAGTTATTGATGAGTAACACAATATTAAAACTTACTTTACCACTATCGTTCAATGTTTATCATCCGAGTAAAATCTCAAACCAGTAAACCAACTGATTTTATTTTCATTATAACCCTTGAAAATGTTGGCAGTATTAATGAATGTAAATATTTCGTTTAAAGCACATATTAAATCCATTAAGATCTTTATTTCTGAATAGAGATTTTATTATATTGACACATATAATAATAATAACACTTCTATGCAACCAAAGATCACAAAGTTATTTAAAATCAGCATTATATTTTGTATTCTAGAATGGTATTACATTCATAAGAGTGGAAAATGACAACAAAAGTGCTTTAATTACAGCAGCATTGATCAAAGAGGTTTTGAAAATCAATGGTAAGATGATCTCACTATTATTGCTTGCCATTAAACTAATTAAAGGCATACTGATCAAATAAAGTATTTAACAGACAGTGATAATATGATGTTTAATTATAGCGACATTAATCAAACAGGTTTTTCAAACTGATGGTTAGATGATCTCACTATTATTGTTTGCAATTAAATTAATTAAGGATGTACTGATCAAGCAAAGTATTAAACAGACGGTGATAATATAATAAGACAATTATAGCAGCATTGATCAAACAGTCATTCCTTTAAATATGGGGACAACACACCTTCGTCATCATTCTCAAAATCTTTCAACAGAGATAACACCATTTTCGTTACGTTATCATTTTCTTTATTATAAATCATACGAGGTCCGCAAGATTAGCAAATATAGACGTATGATATTGTATTGAATTAAATCATAAATTTCATGGGAAACCAGTTTCATTGTTTAGCATATAAGTGTTATTTAGCACTATTAGTATATAGTACAATATACAGGATAAAGACAAATTCTATATAAATCTAACAAAAGCATTAACATACTCAGACCAATATACAGGAGCAAAAACAAATGTTATTGCATGGGCCCTGTTTTGCATGATTTTGTTCAGTGTTAGTAATTGTATTATTTCTCAATAAAATAAAGTAATCTACAGTATTTCAATTTGTGCAAAGAAGAATGATCTGCATTGAAAATATTTCACTATTAAATTGGCAATGCAAGATAAATAGTCTTACATTACCTCATTTAATTTGTATACAGTACAACGCCACTGTCTCATGTAAAATCGAGGTTTTGTTTCCTTAAATGAACTTTTGAACTGCTCAATGTACCTGGGAAATAATGTAAAAATATCATATTTTAAACAATTGTAAATGTCACATTTAAATCTAAGACGAAACTTATATATATTTCACAAGCCTGACTTTTGGTCCGAATCTCGCAGTAATTTGGTCCGAATAAGCCTGGTCCAAATCAGCCAGGATCCGTATCAGCCTGCACCTCTGTCAGTTATGTACCTTGTCAGGATAATGTACTTTCACAAACTGATAAACTTATATAGTTCGACAAATATGGTGAAATGGGAACAATGTTTACGATGATGATTAATTCTTCGGCTTTGAACCAGATGACAGTAGGCAGCGACATTTACAGGATACTGTAAATCCCATTTGTGCGGACTATATTTTCATTTCAGTTTTACACAGTGATAAAATTTGAGTGCATTCATAGTGTGTATATAACAGAGAGTAGTGAGAGATTACTACATTAATGTAGGTCCTAATTTCATTACTGAGGCACTTCTTTTTCTTCTCCTGTTTGTTTTCAGACACTTAATTATATAATTTAATTGTTTTAAGACAGCAAATGAAAATTATCTTTCACTGTCTAAAAACATAAAAACATAAACTATATATATATATATATATATATGCATAAAAAATAGCATACATGAAAGGTATGTAAAGGTGGCGATTTGTACATGATAACTGCGACACTCATATACTTACCTGACATGTACTTATTCTACGTTTCATGCATTCATCAAGGTCTGATTCCATATTCAGATCTTTATTATTTGTATGAATTCAATGAAAAGAAATAAAATTTCTACTATGTGCATAAAAGACAATGCCATAAAACTGACTTGATTGGGTAATGCTCTGAGAAAAACTCACCGGGAAGCATAAAGGTGAGTTAAATAAATTTGCCATTTCTTAATCATAATATCTCTAATGATATCGTAACATCTTTTATGATATCACAACAGTTCTCATAATGCATTATTATTTTTTTTCGCCAACACTATCGTAAATAACGACACAGAGGTGATCAAGCAAAGATTAGAAAGTGAGCAACCTGCGAATAAGAGGATGCTATTCAAAGTGAATAAAAACATCATGGAACCACTAAAATTAATTCTCAACAGCACTTGCTTCACACATAGGGTCAGATAAATCAGCAGAGTTTGGAGAAGAGATCTGTAGTCTAGCATCAGACATTGCAGCCATTTACCTTCTCGTGAAACATCTAAAACAGACCTAAATAGGGTAAGTAGACACAGATTGGAAGCTGAAGTTGTGGAAAATTTAGATGACATCCTATAAATGTTGAGAAGAGGTGAAGCAAATAATATAACTTTACATTTCTCAACAGGATTGGCAATACAGACTCTACAGAGGTCATAAAAACATAATAATCACAAATCATCTCTGATGGTCAACGATTAGACCAGCAATCTTTAGTGTATGCAAAACAAGGTTTATTCTGTACAATACTTATGCCCCAATTACAGCCAAGAAATAGTCCACAAAATTCAAAAAGGTGGAAAACATTTGAAAACTTAATATAATCACACCAGGCCAACCACATATGCATACAGTTATGCCCACTAAATTTAATTTGTCTATATAAAGTAGTTTTTACTTAATTTTGCTAACGAGATTTTGTGAAAAAGGGTTGAGTCCAACAAGTTAAACAAAAGTCTCTCTAAGGGACTGAGGCTCCAGAAATCCATGATAAGTGCCTTTCCTATCTCTACTTGAGACATTTCATCATACCGAATTTGGTAACGAAAATATTTTCTAATATGTCTAAGTTACATGTTCACAAGATACCTTTAAGTGCAGCACAAAACTCTTTCATAGCATTTGACCATGAATTTGACATCATGGATAGAAAATTACTGAACTTCTCTCAGAGAATGTCAATATATAATCACGCGCTAAAACAATTTATTTCTGTAATTTATATATTCCAGAAACAAAAACAGTTACAGGCATTTAAGTGGCATCATTCAAAGTATTTTTCTTATAAAACGGGGTTTGATAAAAAAAATCCATTCATACTTGTTTGTGTTATCATGCTCACATGACAGTAAAGCTAAAAACCTGTTCAAATGAAATACAAAAATGCAAGCATTGTCCTTAGACTTTACCCCAAGGTCAATTAGGTCTGGTTTTCAAATCTCCATCACAAACGTGCGGATATATTGGTGGTCATAACTGCACAATTTTCATTTAGAACCAATTAAATATTGAAAGAACTGTTTTAGTGAAAACCTCAATGTCAATATAATGATCCATTCAGGATTAACAAGATTTTCAAGATGGCCACAGTGGTGGCCATAACGGATGTACATTCGGCGCCATTTTCATTTAGACCCAATGAGACATCATACAAACTCTTTTTGTGAAATCCCTGTGTCAATATGTGCATCCAATCTGGAGAAGTGGCGATAAAAAAGATTTTGAGGATGGCCACCACAGCACCATATTGGATGTTCGAGGAGCATGATGTTCATTTCGAACCAACTAGACATCATAAGAAGTGTTTTACTGAAAATCGTAAGTCAATACGACGATCCACTCAGGAGGAGTAGCGGTAATGAAATTGTAAAGATGTCAAATTTGGCAACCATACTGGATATCAGATCGGCACCATTTTGATTTAGGACCAGCTATATATGATAAAAAGTCTTTCAGTGAAAACCCCATGTCATATGCCCATCCATACAGGAGGAGTAACAATAATAAAATGTTAAAATATTGGATCTTAGATCGGCATCATTTTTATTTAGAACCAATTAGATATCATAAGAAGTCTTCTGTGGAAACCTGTGTCAACATGAGCACTCCTTCAGGAAGAATAGCAATAGCAAGGTTTTCAAGAGTGCCACCATGTCCGCTATATTTAATGTACGAAGGGCACCATTTTTTTTTTTTAAAACACAAATTAGACGTTGGGATGAATGGGTGTGTAAAGTTTCATAGCAATCCTCACAGTATAATTATTATGCAGACCTAATTAATATGCATAGTCTTTTGCTCACATTCAAACTCTTCCAGTATCTTAATGACGTAAACCTATTTAATACATTTTAGCAAAATTCGATGAGAAATATAGTCTTTAGATTATGAAAAGTAACAAGCTCAGCTGGGTAAAGTTGAGTTGGTTGGTGTTTTACAGCACAGAAGCACATCAATGATATTTAGTGCCAATGCAATTCGAGTAGAGTACGTTGCCCTGGAACATTCCACGAAAGCTGACGAGGGCTGGTTCGGGTAGGATTCGAACCCACACTCGCTGGACTGTAAGTCTGGCACTCTACCACTGAGCCACGGCTACTCCCGATCTCATTAATATGTGCAAATCTCACTTCATATAGAATCTATAAGGCTTTAATGCTAATTAGTTTGTATAACAAGCTGGAAAATGTCCAATTGAAATTTGGTCTCCCGAGTAGTAACTAGCCGTGCGAATCAGATGCAAGAATACCTCATAAATATGCATAGATCTTGTACATAATCAAGCTTGTTATCAAACTTATCTAATATCAAGAGTGTTGACAAGCTCAGCAAATCAAATGCAAAATAGTATCATTAATATGGATGGATCTTGTTCATAATCATATGTATAAGCGTATTTATCAAGTTATCTCAGATCCTATAAAAACTGCAATCTCTAGAGTGGTAATAAGCTCAGCCTATCAGGTGTAAGATCACCTCATAACTATGCACAAGTTCTTGCTCATAATGTTATTCTGATGATAGAAGCTCGGCCAGTTGGATGCAAGGTCATCTCATAAATATGCTAAGATCTGAATCATAGTACAGTTCATTAGAAGATCTGAATCACAGTACAGTTCATTAGAAGTCTTGATGATACAAGCCTATTTCGCATGTTTGATAAAAAAAAAAAAAAAAGTCATTAAAGTGCTGACAAGTTTATTAATATGTGTAGATCTCATCCATAATTGTACTCATCTGATACCTTGATGAGTTTTAGTGTATTTGACAAGTTTAATCAAAATCGGATCAGAAATAGAAGGCCAACAAGCTCAGTCAGCCAGACAGTAAATGCAATATTACCCCATTAGTATGTGTAGATCTCGCTCATTATCAAACTCTTATGAGATCTTGATGATATAAGCATATATTCCAAAGTTTGATCAAAATCGGATCATAATTATGGTCTCTTGAGCAATAACAAGCTCAGCGAATCAGATCCAAGATTATTAATGTGCATGGTTTGCGCTCATTAACTAGTTC
This sequence comes from Margaritifera margaritifera, assembly GCA_029931535.1. Lineage (NCBI taxonomy): Eukaryota > Metazoa > Mollusca > Bivalvia > Unionida > Margaritiferidae > Margaritifera > Margaritifera margaritifera. The sequence goes on from JAQPZY010000498.1 coordinate 117,092, forward strand.
TTCCGCCAACTTGATGTAAGTTTGACTGCAATCAGATCCTAGACAATTATCGGTGTTGCACTTTGAGCGCAAGATCGCAATTTTTTGTCCCATGTCCCCCAACTATTAATCCTGTGCCCACCCCTGGCGTGCTTGTTCATCAGGAAAAAACTCGAAAGATATGCCTACAACTTTTCTTTAGTGAATGTCCATCCACGTCTATGCTGGCGTTAGCAATGGCCAAAGGTGATAAAACCTGTAAAAGCGCAATGAATATCCATTTTAAAACTATGTATCTGGCAATGAAAACACTCAAAGTTTGTGGTAGTCGGCCGAATTTCAATGTAAAATCTTTGACGGCCACCAGTGTAACATATTTTCGAGGTTAAAGTCACACTTACGGCAAAAATGATTTAATTTATTTTGAGGCTAAATTAATGACAACAGAGAATAGGTTTCTGTAAATATGCAACCTGTCATTTAGTTAATGATTTATTAATTTGGAAAGAAAAGTAATTAAGAAAGCATGGGTATTTATTATAATAAATCCTGGTAGTAATGCGTGAACACTAAAGTTAAATGAGATCAAGATCCGGAGATTCCATGGTGCAGCTCATTTCAGGTTAACCAGATATTCAAACATGTTAATGTTTTCATGAGTTACTTGAGCATATGATAAAATATGTATTGCAATAGGAAGAAATGATGAACTATCACAGAAAATTCTCATATCTTGAAGTCGTAATTATCAAGTCTAACAAGGAAAGAATTAGTTTTAAGCATCATTTCCGTGTTTCATATAACATGGTGCTTGCTAGGTGTTCAGAAAAGTTATGTACTTTCGCAGGAGTAAGTATCATGGTGGGAATTAATGTTCACAGTCAATTTGATGTATTAATTATGAAATGCTGTAATAAAAAAACAAATGTACGAATGATGTGGGAATTATAAGATTGTTCTACAATCAAAATAGATTTCTCATACTTCACAACATTTTCAGTTCATTAAATAGTATAAATAAATTAAAATAAAATACCAATTTCATTCGTGTTCCTATTTTATGCTTAGGTGTATATTGTTACGACTCTAGTTTGTAAAATAATTTAACAGAAAGAAAGTGAATCGAACAATATAAGTAAAATCAACAAGCAATTTATTTAGAGACAATTAAAGTGAAAATTCAAAAGACACTTACAGTAATGTGAATTAAAATCCAAATAATCCAATAATCCTAAGTGTCCTAATCACAAGTCCTAAATAAAGAATGTTCTGAATGAATTCCAGTAGCCTTGAATGTCCTGATGTGTCAGTAGTCTTGAATGTTCTGATATATCTGAATGATGTAATCCAGAATATCTTTGAATAAATTCACATAAATCCCAAAGTCAAGTATTAATCCAATATGAGAATGAGCACTTTTAGTAATTTCAATGAATATTTGAAATAAATAATTCCTCTCTCTGAATTTGCTCTGATTTTCACAACTGTAACATCTGATTACTAAAATAAATTCCTTAATAGACTGATCTTAATGAAGTTTAGTATAGGAATGACATCTTGCTTACCAAACCTGTATAAATATTGTTAAATGCTATGTAAACAAGACTGACCTTGAACTCAAATACAGTAAATATATTGTTTACAAAATGACTAAAGTACAACTTACCTCATGAACATGTATTGTAAATTCAATATACATTAACAATATAAAGTGCACGTTACGAAAATCTAGTGCAATACACTATGGTAAGAAGCTCAGCCAATCAGATACAAGACACCCTTATTAACAAGTGCAGATGTTGCTTTTCATAATAAAACTCATTGGATACCTTTATAACATAAGCACATTTACGTAAATTGATAAAAATCTGATCAGAATTAGAGTCTCTAAAGTGTTTCCAATCTCAACCAATCAGATGTAAGATTACTCCTTTAGTATGCATGGTTCTCACTCACAATTGCACCCAACTAAGATCATGATCAGATCATAAATACAGGCTCTATACTGTAACAAGCTGACAGCTAGTCAGATGCAAGATCACCTTGTTAATATATTAGTGAATCTTGCTCACTATTGAACATGTTCATAAGCATCATGATATAAACTGATATTCAATTTTCTTTTCATTAAAATCAGATCAGAAGTGTGGTATGAGTTTGGGATATTTGCTCCAGAAACAAATGTGCAAATAATGGATGGACAGAAAAATGGAAAAAAGCTTTAAAAAACTGAAAATGAATAACTCCTAATAGTATGCGGAACTTCTACAGAACAAGACAAACATGCAAAAAAAGTTTAATGAAGAGAGCTTGAACAATTTTAAAGTTTTGCACAAAAAAATGTGTGATTGATGAATCGATGGATAAAAAACTGCCAAATTATTAAAACCATTTGAACTGAAAAATTGTCGATAGCTCCTATCCCATCACCCAGATTGCAACATATTTTCTGTAATCATTATTAATAATTAACAGCCCTGAAAAGAATACACATCAAAACTTTATGATTTGATGAAAGTAAAGAATGTATTAGGAATAAATAAGAACTTTCCCTAAAACTTTAACCTCAAACTATTAGTCCCAGTGTGTACATTTTATGACCTAAAACCCCATCTAGAGTCAAAACATTATATATTCATGAGTAACACATTGATAAACTGATAATTGTCAATATTACTACCAAATATTGCCCACCCAAATGATAAATGAAGGAGATACATGTACAGAGATAATCAACAACATTTCCTAAAACATCAATCAAGGTGGGACGTGAACGCCGTTGCTGACACTGGGGTGATTATATGACCTCTTTATTCTTCATCTTGTCGAGCCAAAAGTGTATGATCAATGCACAGACAGATGGGAAAAACCATAAAGATATCAAAGGTAATCATTTCTCTATGGCAATAGGCACATTTAGATTACTAATCTGATATATACCACATGTCATAAGGATATACTGACTAGTTTTGGAATTTTGCTACAGAAATGATAGAAATGTGAATGATAGAATGATGGATTGGCAGATCAATGGACAAATAAAAAATATTGAAACTGAAGAATTTCTTATAGCAAAAGGAAGATTCAGACCACAAGTTTTAAGTACATTTATATTACTCCAGAAACAAACAAAAGTGTGCATGATGGATGCATGGATAAACAAACGGACTAAAACATTAAAACTATTGAAACTTAAGAACTGTAATTTACAAAAGGTATATATCACTAGTCTAATGTATGTACCAAACTTTACAGAGATATCTTATACAGTTTTGAAGTACTGCTCCGAAAAACAAAGTGTGGATAATTGATGGACAGACAAAAACACTAACTCTATTGAAACTGAAGAATTGAGGATAGCAACAGGCACACCTGGATCACTAGTCTAAACTGTGTACCAAATTTTATGAAGATATCTCAAAGGAGTTTGTAGTCATGCTCCAAAAACTAGCATATGATGGATGGATGGACAGAGGGACAGACACATGGAACCCATTTCTATATCCCCTGCCAACTTTGCTGGGCAGGAAATAATTAAGGGAGTTATTGTGCAGAAGCAAAAGTGTGTGCATCTGACAAATCAAGGGCTACAACTCTAGAAACCACAAACATGTTAATATAGGTTTGGGGGCTGATTTATCATACTAGTATAACTCCATCAAACAATAATGTGAAATCAAAATCATCCAAGTCTCATTCATAAAAAGCAGCATGCCAATTAGACTGAACTGCAATAATAATGAAAGGAATTACTGTGACAAAACATAAGTGGGTGGGTCTAAATGGGTTATTTTGCAGAAATAAAAGATGGACAGGAAGACAAGAGGATGGAAAGACAAAAGGATGGAAGTATTGAAAGATGGACAGACCCAATTTAATATCCCCCATTTTCAAGTCAAGTGTCCTCATGGCTAAGATTTGTTGCTAAAGCATCGCTTGGCATTATGAACACAAAAATGTTTATTTCACAAACACTTTGTGATACAAGTACATACTTACTTTTATAAGATTTCTTGTGTAGATCTTGTTTGTCCAAAAACACCAGCAGACAGTCTGATGTCTCATTTTCAAAAGTACCAGTCTTGACCTCCACTCGAATATGTCCATACAACATTGTCTTACTAACCACTGATACTGCTGTCATTGTTGTAGCTTGCTCTGTTGGTAAGGCCAAAAATATAAGCTTTATCAATAATGCAAGCTTAACTTTTAAAATACATATACTTATTTTAGTAATACAATTTTGGTAAATTACTCACTGTAAGAATATGTAGGTACAATTTATATTTATCTAATGCAGCTAATTAAGTAACTAGTTTAATATACCACTGTTACATTATGTTTTGCAATGAAGTGCCATTTTAAAACAATTTGGTGCCATTTCAAGACCAGGTAAAGTTCAATGCGACCATGCATTTTCCAGTCTTGCCAAGTCCTGAAATGGCAAGTCATATTTGGCCATTGCATGACTTTACCTGGTCCTGAAACAGCATCCAGATCCTCTTAATTCATCGAGACAGGACAGTGTCATTTTGCAAACTGAACTGGTTTCATTGTGGTTTGCCAGTTTAAAGCTCATACCATTGTCAAAATTAATTAGTATTCAAATATTATTTAATGTGAAAAAATTATCTATTCTGAATTACTTCTTAATGATAATTAATCAGCATGTGTGCAATTACAAAACTACAGTGTCGTTCATTTACTGTCAATATCTTACACTAAATAGAATACAAATTTAGAGTTGATATAATTAGATAGATCAATAGCAATTGGCTCAAACAATAATGAAAAGAAATAAGAATTAAACGGACCACAATACCTTGCCTTTTTCAGCCACGGCCTAAGGCCTTTGTGTTCATTTTTATAATGAATTTCCCTTTTCATATAAAGTAAGTGTATATCTACTTTTAGGGAGGGGCTTTGAACAGTTTCTAAGTTATGACCCCCGGCAAGCCCCCGCAGGGGTGGTTGGAGACTCATGGGCCAATGCTAGTTGCATAAATGACATGGCCTTTTCATACCAACAAAGTGTGTATATACTTATATGGTGAGGATCTCAATGGTTTCCAAGTTATGGCTAAGTGTCTATTCCTGAAGTGGTAAGAGCAGACAAAGGGGCATAACCTATGGTTAATTTTGGTTTAAATAGATGTTAACCATCTATTAATATGATATAATACTGCATACATATTTCCAAAAATAAAATCCAAGTATAAAAGCAAAATATGCATTTAATTCTATCAAAATATATAGACATTAGTGGATGACTTTTTGGGTGGGGTTCACCTTGATGTGAAAAAGTAATTTCCACTCCCTAAACATTAAGTTTAACAAGTTTCATCAAATTCCTAAAAGTAGTTTTAGAGTTATGGGGTTGCAAAAAAGGGCTTGAATGGCCAGATAAAGGTAGATAAAGTGACTATGGCATGGAAATAAGCATTTGCCCGACTTTTTTTTTAAATAGGAAAAAAATCACTTGTCCCAGACTAGCAACTTCGAAATTTTGCTGGCCCGACTTCAAAAATTAATAGTCCAGGACGTCGGGCTATGGGATTTGCTCAGCCCTGCTTTCAAAAAATTTTGAATGTCTAGACAATTAGGGCTCAACTCAATTTTTAAGTGATTCCTGGACATACTCATACATAATTGTTCCAGAATTATACAGGTGGTTTTACAATTTATGTCCTATACTACAATTGTTCACTTTTGAGGAACCAAATTACTGGTGTTACTCAGTTAATTTAACAGCAAACAACAAGGATGTATCCTGATAGTGCATTAAAACACAAATGTAGAGTACTTGATTATCATACAGTACAGTTACATTATAACTGATTCTCACCAGCAAAGAACTAAATTAAATTAAAATAATGTAGAACTGATAAATTAAATTTCACAAACGTAACGGAATTCATGACAGTACCCACGTTACAAAAGAAGCAGCAGTATCCTGAAAGACTTTATAGTGAGAGGCCATTCTAAAACAAATAACTCACAAAATCAACACTAGGTAGAGAAACAGAGCAACTGTTCAGTTACAAAACAGCACCATGCCATGTTAGAACCAGGTATGGTTGTGAAATGGCACAGTGCCATTTTAGGAAGAAGTAATTGCTTGGTTATGAAATGGATCAGCTATTGCCATTTCGGGAAAGATAAAAGTGCAGTGCTGTGACCAGCATCTGTTCGCAAAATAGCTTAGTGTCATTTGTATTGAAATTACCCCATGCCATTTTGAATCAGTTCATGTTGCAAAACAACCTGCAATACCATCATTATTAGCAAAAGATACATCAAATGGTTGAATGATCTTAGTCCATCCTATTGCCTGAATTGGCTTTTTGGTATCTATATTATTAATAGCTTCCTCTGTGACAAATATATTTAATATACTTTCAACACAAAATAATTTGGGTTTGTTTTTTCATTCAGAAAAGTGAAGTTGATGAAGGACACACAAGAAGTTGAATTGCAAATTAAAAGCTACCCCTCCATGGTAAGATATAAGATACCGTAACCAATAACATTGGTTTTCACAAGCTATTATTTCCTTCTATGTGTTAAAGTCTAATACCTTGAAGCTCTCAGTTAAACCAGAAATCTTTCTAAAGTCATAACAATAAAATTAACATCTTTGAATTTTCTTATTTATATCTATAGTCATGACTATTTTACACAGTCTACACATCTGCAACTACTGACCATACCTTAGAGAGAGTATCATAATTCTTAATGCATTCTGCTCCTCCTTATTTCTCTCAAATTACAACCCAACATAGAATGACCCTACCTCGAATGGTACTGTAAGTGTAATAATTGGACATAATGAAAAGATGACTGTAAGAACACTTTCTCTGCTTTTACCTTATAGCGAATTAACTTTTATTTTTCCTATGCATGACTAAGCTGTCTTAAAATATGTATTATGTGCACCCAACTGCAAACAGCAAAGACCCAGATCTGCTATAAAATATTGTACCAGTATATCAGTTTATATGCTTAGATTTAAATAATTCACCTGACTGTGCATGATGCAATGGTAGAAAGGGGTCTACGATCCTGATTTGATTGTGCATAATGCGATGGTAGATATTAATCTATGTTGCAGATTTGTGTGTGCATAATGTGATGGTAAATATGGGTCTATCCAGATTTGTCTGTGCATAATGCGATGGTAAATATGGGTCTATCCAGATCTGTCTGTGCATAATGTGATGGGAAATATGTGTCTATCCAGATTTGATGGTGAATGATGAGATGGGAAATATGGTTCCACAATCCAGATTTTACTGTGTATAATGTAATGGTAAATATGGGTCTATCCAGATCGATATAGGTCTATGATAGATCCAGATCTGACTGTGCATAATGCGATGGTAGATATTGGTCTACGAAGCAGATTTGTGTGTGCATAATGTGATGGTAAATATGGGTCTATCCAGATTTGTCTGTGCATAATGTGATGGTAAATATGGGTCTATCCAGATCAGTCTGTGCATAACGCGATGGACAATACGGGTCTATCCAGATTTCTCTGTGCATGATGTAATGGTAAATATGGGTCTATCCAGATTTCTCTGTGCATGATGTGATGGTAAATATGTGTCTATCCAGATCAGTCTGTGCATAATGCGATGGTAAATATGGGTCTATCCAGATTTGTCTGTGCATAATGCGATGGTAAATATGGGTCTATCCAGATTTGTCTGTGCATAATGCGATGGTAAATATGGGTCTATCCAGACTTATCTGTGCATAATGTGATGGTAAATATGGGTCAATCCAGATCTGTCTGTGCATAATGCAATGGCAAATATGGGTCTATCCAGATCTGTCTGCCAGATTCATCTGTGTTCATTGCGATGGTAAATATATGGCTATCCAGATCTGACTGTGCATCATGCGATGGTAGATATGGATCTATGATCCAGATCTGACAGAGTATAATGTTATGGCAGATATGGGTCTATGGTCTATGGTCCAGATTTGACTGTTCATAACGCAATGGTAAATATGGGTTCATCCAGACTTGACTGTGTATGAAGTGATGATAAATATGAGTCTAAGATCCAGATTTTACTGTGGATAATGTGATGGTTGACATGGGTCTGCAATCCAGATTTGACCGTGCATTAGGCGATGGTGGATATGGATATACGATGTTCACAGTTTGATGCATGTTTTACAAAAAGCAAATATAGCACAGAGTAAAAGAAAACGGTAAGGGGATGATAGGCGCAATTCTCATTTCTATGATCCTGCATGTCAGATTAATGTTAATACAAGTCTTTCTCAGTATATATAAAGACCAAGATGCCCAAGTTGGCCCAAGATTGATCACTTGGTTGACATCTGCCTAATAACCAAATCATGAGCAAGTGACCAAGAAATCGAGGTTACTAAGATGTCCTCTGTCATAAACAATTCACATTCTATTGATTGGTTGTGAAAAAAGAAAGAAAGAAAAACATATTTGAAGCGGTTTTCTTTCTTTGTTCTTTTCATCTTCAGCCATATTTTATGGCAGATAAGTAGCATTTATATTTAAATTAAAGGCATTCAAACCAGAAAGTGTCTGTCAAATTTGGTAACATTCTTTTGAAGGATTTATTTTGGCCATGTGAGCCATATTCATAGTCAGAAAAGAATAATAAATTGTACCAGGTTTTGAGACGATTGTGGACTAAAAAATTATATGGAGGGTTTGGCAACAATGACTAGTAAATCCCACTCAAGGAGTTACATTATTTGTTTTTTTCTTAACAGATCTGCTCGAAAGACAAATAATGCATCTCCGAGACTGGGATTTGCTTTTTTCTGCGCCAATCCCTACTATGACTAGGGCAGAAAAAGCAAAACAAAAGTAAACTCCATGAAGTAATTGCTGAAGTTGTAAACACTCAAGTAATGCATCATTAAAGTGCGTCGTACGATAAATTATGTCATGAATCAGTCATGTTATGACGCAGGACAAACGAGCAAAGATAACCAGACCGGGACAAGAAAAGTAATGGTTGTAAATTTGCGAAATTTCTCTGTCATTGGTGAGAAAAATGAAACTGGTTCATGCATAATAGTTTCTTTTTAAATGTACACAGCACAAATAAACAGCGATTTCTTTGTCTATATCATCTTCACTCTAAAAGTAATGAAATATGAATACTAAAGTGATTTGATTTACACAATTTTCAGTACCAAATGTCATAGCCTAGGCTTGGTCCTAACCTACCGCTGCATCTCTACAATTAGTAGGCATAATTGACACTCCCATCTGTGTATGTGGAGAAGGCGTCGAAACTAATGAACATTACTTTTTCTTGTGGCAGGTATCTTAATCAAAGACGCATATCATTACTTGAACTAAACCAACTGAATTTAAATTTTAATTTATTATTACGAGGAAATCCCAAACTAACCAAAGAGCAAAATCAAATTATAGGTTTGGCAATACTAACATATATTAAAACTACGAAATGGTTCTGCCTCAACAATACTCAAATCATTTCCTCTATCTTTGGCATTGGATCATTGGCATTCTTTTTTCTACCTTTATTTTTCTTCTCTTTTCTTCCATCATCTACGCTCAACTACGCCACTGTAATATTTATTTTTAAAGTTAATTTTGTACATAGGTCATCCACATTAAACGTTTTGTATTAGAAAGTATTCTTTGTATGGGAAATGTAATAATAAGTTGTTTAACAATTATTTAAAATTACGGGAAAGCATGGCATACACATGGTTTATGTCTCAGCGCTTTGTATACAGAAAGTTAACACTACTGAATGGTTTAGATTATAGCCTTGGGAATTCATAAAAAAACAAGAGCCTTGGGAATTCATAAAAAAAACAAGAAGGACAGGGCAACTGAAACACTGACGTAAAACATGTGACCATGAACCTAAGGTCGAAAGGTCGAGCGAATGTGTAATAGAATTAAGTCTTGCTTCATAATTATTCATCATAAGATAAATAGAATCTATCAAAAAGTTTGTGAAATATAATCAAATGAAAAGCTTTAACTAAGTGTTATATGACTGTAAACTTGACCGCAAGATTAAAGGGACCACCAAGTGTGGCCAAAGATAAATTGACTTGCTTCATAATCATTCATTCCAAGTATGAACATAATTTATCAAGGGATTTTGGAAACATAAACAGATGAAAATCTTTAACTAAAACCTTAACGCAAATCTTTTATGATTGTGACCTTCACCTCAAGGTCAATGGGGCAAACAAGCATGTTGCAGAATGAAGTTCTTAGCTCCATAATGATTTTCAGCAGGTATGTACACAATCCATCAAGGGGATTTAGGAAATATCAGCAAACGAAACAAGACCTGCATTTTAAGAAATATGTGATATGAGATGAGCTGAAGTGATATGAAAAGGCATAACACCATGACACCATGACCCTAACCACAGGCATGACCCAAGGGCAAGAATGCTACAGGAAATGTTCTTATCTATTCCAAATGGAGTGTAAAAGTATCATACTTTTTGACCCAATGACCTTATCCAACGACACACCCAAGAGCAGGCTTGCTATAAGGTGATGGTAACAATGTAATGATGTTGCATTCCAACTATTCATTAATTAGATAAAGTTTAATAATAATAATAAGTATAATAATAATAATAACAGTGTGTCCTACTTCTTGACCCAACAACCTCACCCAGGAATATATTCCTGTGGCAATAGTGGCATAGGAAGAAATGGAAGTTTGCAATTATATACTATAATATTTCAATTTTTGTTTTGTTTTGTTTGTTGTTTTCTTTGGGGGGGATGGGGGGGGGTAATATTATATTTTGTAACTAAACGGTGTACTACTTATTGAACCCCATGGCCCTATCCAGAGACATAACACAGGGGACAACAACAGTATAAGCAGAAAGGGGCGTATGTTATTCCAAATTTTTTATTAATTGGGGGAAAATGTATTAAAGCAAAAGAGATGGAATAAAAAACTTTTACCAATAAGTGTCCTACATATTGAATTAATGACCCAATGGCCCCACCAAAGGTATAGAAGTTGTAAAATCCATAATGTCAGTGTACGATAATGTTCTATTGCAAACATTAAGTGAATTGGTTCATGAAATATAAGTGAAGAAAAAACTCAACCAAAACCCTTAGCCAAACTATTTCCCTGTTATAATTCTTGACCCCACGCGTGGGTAGCAGGGATCGCGCTGTGCATTGCCAATGTCGCAAATTGCAATTTTTTTTCCTGATTGGCGACTAAATATACCATCTTGCGATTTTTTTGGCGACAATGTTTTTGGCTCTTATAACTTGTATATACAATCTTGGGTTTGGAGTGGAGGAATTCAAAGGCACCACGAAAGGAAGCCGCAAACTTGGGTATACAATGCACTGGAATCTCTCTATTGTTACATAAACAAATCATTTGTTCATATCGACCGCTTATGCTAACATCTGGCCTGAGTACTGAATGCGGTGATACACTCCAATAGTCATGCTTCCGGACTTTAATATGGGCCCGTTCCATTCTGAATCGTACACCACCTTCGGTCTTTGAAAGTATTTACCTGGGCCAGTTACTATCTAGCTGAGGATTATTTAATCTCTTTATACCTTACAAAATTTCGAACCAAACCTTGTTCCGTCTACGCATACTTTTTTAATTTGCAAAAATAAATTTGTTAACGGCGAGTGCAATGTTAAAGAAAATTCTATTTATGGTACAAGCACTGCCTAAAACAAGTCGTACGGTGCATGCTTGCGACGCGGATCCTCGCGCAGATAAAACTAAAAGTCGGTACATTTATACTGATTAAAACGTGCACAATATCATCCGCTATAACCAGTAGGATTAAAATAAAGGCTACGAATCTACAGTGAAAAAAATTATCTGAATCATAAAAATGTAATGTAAGTAGAAAATAGACTTATCATTTTTTTTTAATTATATGCCACACATTCCAAAATAATGAAGTCTGAATAAAAATAGCATTATAATATTTTTTTAAAAATCATAATTAAGTACATTTAAAATAGCAAGAAATTTATACATTATTATTATTATTATTATTATTATTATAGAAGACCAAAAAAAAACAAAAAAACAACATATACACATGCATGCAGAATAAGTAATAATTCAAATAATAATTAAAATATTCAGATGACAATACTTTTTCCCAGATCAAAAATGAATACAAATAAAAATAGAAATACTATTGTATAATAATGCTGATATTTTGTATCACAATTTTCAAATTAAGAAATTGAATCAGATTGTAAAATAAATAATTTTAATAATAATGATTTATATGTTTATCGGACATTTATATTTATATTTAGGAATTATTTGTATTTTCAACAAGATCAATAATAATAATAATAATAATTATAATGTCTACATCACAAGCTCTTTTTAAATGTTAATCAAACTGCTGGCATACTAAATGCCATGTAAATATGAATTAAATATATTTAGATGGTGAAGACACTTATGTTCATACTGCATTTTTTGTGGAATGTTTAACATATGATATAAAAATGATAAAAATCTATAATCTAATTATCTGACATATTTATGTGTTAGAGAATGACATATGATTTAGAAAATTTTGTTAATGTTGTTTTGTATCCATTTATTATAGTCATAGTCATTAAAGTAGTAGGCATCTTGTATGGTAATACAATATAGATCCACATCACAACCGTGCACCTTACAATAAAAGTATTAACTATTTGATTTTACATTTCTATCTTTATTTGTATTCATCACTGATTTGGTTAAAAAAAATGGTGTAAAAAATATGTAATTCATATTTATATGGCATTTAGCAGGTGCACAAACGTTTGATACAATGGTGTACGATTCAGAATGGAACGGGCCCATACTATAGCTACAATCGACCAAACAACCGCTAATCCTTTTTTTTTTGTGGAAATTTGGGCGTCCGTTGCTGAGATATGATAGAATATTAAATACTTTTCAGACAATCTTCAAGAATTTTACATTCAAACGATTAGGTCCTTCCTGATTGAATATTTCCAAGGTTACCCTTATTCTCATACAACATGTACATACTGTTCAGTCGACACAAGAAATTTACAAATACTGAGTCTCTAATAAACTGAATACAGTGTATCATTTAATATGATAAAAAGTCGGTCAGTTTATACAACTGTTTAAAGACAATTAAAAGGTAAGGCAGTCAGAGATAAACAGACACCTTTCAGCGATTTATTGAATTGGCTCACAATAGCTAGGGTGATGTGTCATATCAAATCCTTTGAGCACTGCTGAGGGAGAGCCCATTAGGTTAATTTGCATAGGTAAAGTACACTAAGTGGAACAACCCAATTTGTTTTAAGTACATCAAAGAGAGAGAACCTAATGAGAATCGGCACGTACGAATGTGAAGGAGACTTCGACTTTGAAACTGCATTCAGCAAGTGGGCACGATGCATACTCATTTTACATTCGATTTTATTATTTTTATGAAACAACATTTTAATAGTGCAAAACAATAAGCATACAAAACAGTCATGCAATGATTTATTCTGTAATATTGTGGTATTGTATTGTTTGCTGTCAATAAAGTAATAAATACTCGATCTTTTTCAATTTTCATTGCCTACCACATTAATAGACATGGAAAAATACTTACTCCTTGCTTGGCGACACTTTTTGAAAATTGGCGACAAAATATTGAGATTTGCGATTTTTTTGGCGACAACTTTTTTAAAGCCAGCACCATCCCTGGGGTAGGAGTGATACTGACTGAAAGGGAATATGTCGTTATTTTTGATGACAAACATTAATTAAATTGGTGAAGGAGTTATGGAAACATAAAAAATATATATACAATTTTTTTTTTTTTTAACCAAAATGTGTGCCATTATCATTTCTGACCCTATGCCCCTACCCAGGAGCAGGAATGGCATTGACAGAAGTAGATTATGTGACGATATTATGTTCCATACATGAAGTAGCTCGGGTAATGGGTTCCTAAAAGAGACTGCTGTAACAGATTTTAACCACAGCGGTCCACAGACACACAGACTCACACCGACAACTCAAACGCTAGTATATATGCCCCTATTTTGGGAGCATAAAAACTTAAACGAAAACCTGAACACTAATTTTCTATTACTGTGTTGTCCATAGAAGCAACTGTTCATGAATAGCAGATATAACAAAGGTTTTCAAGGTGACTTCCATGGTGGCCATATGGTAGGTCTGATTGACACCCTATTCATTTTGGACCTAGAATATAACATACAAAGTCCTTTAGTGAAAACCCCATGTCGCTATGACTGTCAATTCTGGAGAAGTAGCGATAGCGAGATTTTCAAGATGAGCACCAAGGCCATGAAACTGGAGATCTGATTAGCACAATTTTTTTTTAGGACAATTTAGACATTATAAAATGTCTTACTGGAAGTATGAGGGGCAACGTTTTCATTTAGGAACAACAAGACACCCAATAAAGTCTTTTAGTGAATACATCATAGAATTATCCATATTGTAGGAGTAGATTTTCAAGATGACTGCCAGGATGGCCATATTGAACGTCAGATCGGAACCATTTTAAGTCAGGACCAACTTAAGACATCAAAAGAAGTCTTTTAATGAAAATTACACCATATTGATGTGAGAATCTGCTCAGCCATGACAAGATTGTATGATGTCCACCATGGTGGCCATATTGATATCAGACAGAGCTGCACACTAAAAAAACACAAATCACTCGCTCAATCAATCAATCAATAAATTGACCAATCAATCAAATAGGGAATTGTGTAATTTAAAATGCTGAAACCCATTGTGCATTGAATGAATATGAGCACATACAAATATTGGACTTGAGAAAGAACATTGGGGAAAAGAGGAGGTAATAATGATCATGACAAAACTAAAATTTACTAAGAATGTTTTCACTAATTAAAGGAAAAAGTCGTGTAATTGTGAAATAATTAACCGCACTTGTTAATCGCTTTTTTCTTTTACAATTAGACGGCATTAGACATACACATTCTTCAATATCACTTGAACAAGTTGAGGCAGGTTAGTGACGGTGGATAATAACGGCGCCAATTCTGATTTAAAGTGAACATCTAAATGCTGTATTAGCCACATACCAGGTGTTATGTCTTTCTTTCTTTCTTTTTTAAGACACAATCGAACTAGTGTGTGTATAAAAAAAAAAAAAATTCAGGCCGACTTCGCGTGATATCGAAAGTGTGTATGGTACTGGATGAAAACATTGTAATAACTAGATGACATAATTTACTCAACCTCCTTATCGTATTGATTTTGTTTCAAAACGAAACTGTTGGTGTAATTTGCTCTCCTACGAAACCGACAAGATTTCTCAGCGGGTTTTCCTACCGACAAGTTGACAAGGCCTTGCCATCTTTTCTTAAACAACAACTTCTCACATTAACCAAACCACGATCTGAAAACTTGTCTTTGTCTACAAGATATTTACTAGTAAAATGAATATTAACTGATTCTTTCCAAATTGATTTCAAATTATTTGCAACTATCAAAGTTACTTCATATTTACCTCCTTAAATATCCGCCTTCTTCTCATCAAAGCGAAAGTAGACCAGGTAAATCGGAATACCTCATGATTTTGTTTTGTCTGCTTTTCCGCACATTTACGGAAACGCCCGAGCGTATACTGATCGGAGGCCAGGCTATAAAAAAGTAACAGAACCTGACTACCAACCAATGAAACAAGTTGACATAATCATGTGACCGGGAGTTTACGCAATGTTTGTTTCCGCATCCTGTGCATCGTTCTTTCGCCCAAAGTATTGTATTTCTGGTATCACGGTACCAATTGTTTTTCCACTGACGTCAGTGCTAACGTTTGGTGAAATAAATATAAAGTCTATCCTACTTCTAGATGTGTGTCACACACTGTCAAAGAGAGCAATGGTAGATTGTCAATTTGAGAAGGACCGAACCAGGTACTCCATTGCATTTAAGAGAGATAACTCTGCTGGAACTAAACAGGAGTAAGAGTTATCCAGTCACCACAGTGGCATTTTCAATGATGTGCATCACATTTTTAAAAAAAATAAAAGAAGAAGAAAAAAACACATAAAAAATGCAAAATATTATCCAGATATGAATTAACAAAATCTCACATGTTGCCAAGTAATTCAACTTATTTTTAAGCCTGACAGAAACTACAACTCTTACATAATGCACCAATCACAGCCAGTGGAGGCGCGAGGGGAGGGTTGGGAGGGGGCAATGGTCTCCAAGCGCCAGGCAAAGGGGGCGCCGTCGTTATTATTATTTTTTTTTTTATTGCAGCTGAAATTTTGATAGTATTTCACCTTCACCTTAGTGTATTGGGGGCATGGGGGTGGAAGTTGGCAACTGACATAAAAACTGATCTCTGTAGCAAAGTAGGGCGCCACAGGCCATGTACTGATGTCGGCCATTAGCGCTCTCTACTAATACACGTGGAAATTTGTGATTGGTGTCTGCATTACACAGTTAGTGACCGATCAAATCTAATAAACAGGTTGATCTGCTTCAAGAGGTCAACTGTTGTAGCCACAATAAAATTTTGCTTGCGTCTGTGTATTGGAGTAGTCACAAGGCTTCATCAAATATGCTTTAAATTTTGAATGCATGCAATCTGAGTACTGTCGAGTGACATAATTTAAATCTATTCAGTGCGCAACGCATTGCATGACGAAGAAATATGGATGCTCCCAGAATTCTTATTTTCGCAGGCGACCAAAAAAAAAAAAAAAAAGTTTCTAACGAATAATGCTCTACTTTAGATATAGTCAATACAAATAATGTACTAAAAGTAAATTGTCCGAGGGTGATCTAGTAATCTAGCCAGTCCTACAGTCCTATTTTGGTTAATAAAGCTATATTAATGATGGAATGGAAGAATAGTTTATAAATATGTTCGTAAATCATTCATATATCATTTTAACATCTATGATTTCGCTTTGTTTTTAACATAGTTATCTTTCACAAAATAAAACTGGTGTTTTGTTACCGACCAAGTCAAGTCTCCGTTCTTGATTGTCTGAACTTTTGGCCTCTGCTTTCGTGTTCCCGAGAGGGGTCCCAATATTTTGCACAAAATTGTGTACTCATTGTGCATCTGTAACTATTATTGATTGATAGAAGAGAGGCCGATTTATTTGTGTGTCTGCGTTGGAAAAAAATCGTCACAAAAGGCTGCAGCTACCTGTACCCGACAACCAGGGCCGGATTAAGACCTTTAGATGCCCTAAGCACTGAAAAGATTATGGCGCCCCTCCCACCCCCCATGTAATTCACAAAAAAATTATAAAAAATAAAAACATACGTAATTACTCATTTATTTTTTTTTTTGTTTTTTGCCCCTGCTTTGCTGGTGACCTAAAAATACGTAATTTCTCCTTTTTTTTTTTTTTTGCCCCTGCTTTGCTGGTGCCCTAAGCACGTGTTTAGTCTGCCTATTGGGTAATCCATAATCCAGCACTGCCGACAATGTTCATTTCTCACCTTGTTAAAGGTCGCAACTTGCGTGACAAAAGTACGACAGGGGACCAATCTATACACATATCTGCATTCAGAGGGAAAATTTAAACTGGCTTTTAGATGTGGTTTTTGATGCAAATGCCTAGGGATCAGTAGAAGAGGATTAAGTACTAAAACAGATTTGCATTTGCTTGTGATCAATTAGAAGTTTTAGGTCTGTCAAAACTAACTCAATTCATTATATGTTATCCTCCTATAACTTATTTCAAAATTAAAAATATTTTTAAAAATTCTTCAATCTCAGTTTGCAGTATTTTCCTAGACACAAAAAATAAAAAATAAAACAAAATGGAAAAACGAAAAGCATGTTGCGCGGTGCTTTAAACAAGTTTGGGGAAATTTTTTAGAAATTGTCCAGGAATGTCTATTTTTGTAATTTCTGTGCAATGGTAATGCATAAATGATCAAATAAGCAAGGAATATTCAAATTTGGTGACGTCATCGAAATTCACCCATTTTAACTCATTAACCCCTGGAGATTCTTTCCATTTTCGCCTGAAATGGGGGTAGGAAACGCATTTTTGGGGTTACTTCTGAATGCAGCAAAACACATCTGCTTAAGAAAGTTTTTCGCTTAGCCGGATGCTTAGGTGTATCAGAAACATTGTTTTTGATTGGCTATTACGCTCGCGCATGTGCAGAAGGGTAAAAGTTGAACTTCTTTTTTTTTTTTCGAATTGGATCCTCTATTTTTGTGTCCTGGCCCCTTTTTACTCCAAATCTCAAACTTATCCTACTTTTTTTGAAAGGTTCATCTGTCTGTGTGCAGTTCGGACCGGTCTGCTTTAGATCCAAGCCCAAAAAGTCTAAAATCCGGACACAAACTCCGGTTCCGGAACTGGGAATTTTTGACCTAAAAAAAATCGGGTCTCAAAAACTGCATTTTTTTTCGCTGTATTTTTTAATGCGAGTAGAAAGTCGACATTATTTGGTATCATTGTAGAGCTACATCTGTCTACTTTCCTGAAATACCATCCACTTTAGTGTATCCTAAATGATGTTCACGTTACAGAGCTCGGAAGTAGGGTACAACCTCATGACGCGTAAACGTGGCGCCAGGGGTTAATGAGTTGAAATAAAGTGATAGCTTCTTGACATGGTTCACCGACACAGCTGCACATGAATATGGCATCGGAAGCGGCTATTTATACCTCACTTTGAAGAAGCAGATCCTGACAAAAATCGTCAGGTTTTGCTTAAGCCTGCTGATAAAATAATCTAATACTGGCATTTTTCCGAGATAAGAATTGTGCGAGTAATAGCAGAACATATCTGAACAACATCAGATATGCAATCGATTTGCATGTTATTAACTGGGAAAAGCTTGGACTGGTGGGACTACATTACAAACAATCATGACAGACCGTATTAATGTTGGACTGCAAGGGTGTTCTGATTGCTCTAGCCCTTTACTGCAATAATCCCTTCAATCTGCATTTACTCTCTGAACTGTCCGCCATTTTTGTGCCGGAATCCACGGAAAATCTTCGTAATATTGAAAAATGGATTCATTCTAACTATGGATACGATCTCTTATAGCGGTCATTATATCAAAACACTAAAACTAAAGGTCTGAACAACTTGTTTCCAACTGGAATTATGGTTTTCGGTAAATATATAATCAGCGCCTCTATAAGCTCTTCTTGCCCGGACTACATCAGTTATAGATGAAGAAGTAGTAAATGGGGACTGTATGGGGACTGGAATCGAACGTTAGGGGGCCAATGGAAAATTCCACACTCTGGTCATTTTGGATTGAGACGGAATGGGCGGAAACGGAAATTGAATGTTAGAAATGTCCACATGTTGAAAATTGTGCGACGGTGGGGCGGAGGTAACGTAATTTAATTCCAAACGTCCATAAGTTTACATTGTGGAATGGTATTGACGTCTATGGGAATTTAATGTTAAAGCGTAGGTTTAGCATTGTGGGCCTCTAATTTGATCTAACACACTTAATGACAATCCACAACACATCCTGAGTAACCTAATGATATAGAGCTACTATATTTTAGATTGATTGAACAAAGGAAGTGCCACGTGACTTTTAAAATTTAAGATAACGGTCAATATGGGATAGAATAAAATATTAAAATTCCGAAACTGTAACGGAGTTTAGCGTATACTAAAACAAAATCCTGGAATATTTGATTAAATCGTCATACAAACATTCCAAAACTGACATAGAATTTAGCTATGACTAGAAACATCTGGAATATTAATATAAAAAAATATGACTAGGACTAAAAATCGTACGAAACTTCCTAAACCAAAATTAAAATTTAGTAAAAACAAAAGATCAAAGATTTCTTTTTAAAATTATAAATATGTAAAACCTTGCAACAAAAACGAAATAATAAAAATTTTAAAATTACTTTTTCTAAATATAGAAACCAAAACTAAATTTAAAAACATATATTTGAAACAAAAATAATAGACACAATTTAAACAAAATGTATAAACGACAACCAATTTTAAAACATATTTTAACAATTTTGAAATTTTTCTTATAAAATATATTTAAAAAAGTGTAAATACGGTTTCACACAAAGCAGAATAATAGAATAAACAACAAAAATAACAAAAACCTTTAAAACAAAAGTGCAGATTAAAAACAATATTTAACACAAAAAAGATCATAACATAATTAAAACAAAGTACAATTTAAAAGCAAAAGTATTTACAAAATGAAACAAAATTTTAAACAAAATATTTAAAAGAAAATTAGAATTTAAACAAACAATTAACATTTAAAAAACAAAAATTAAAAAGAAATTTAATTTTTGTTCGCAGCATAAACAATTGACAAAATTAAATATAATAAATTCAGAAGCATTAAATAATAAAAAATTACAAATAAAATTAAACAAATTTCTTCAAAATTAAAATAAAAGATTTAAAAGTAAAAGCATAATTTAAGCAAACAAAATTTTTTTAAAAAAGGTTAAAGAAAACACAAGAAAAGAAGGTCCAAAATATTTTTACAAAATTCACAAACACAAAATTTCAAACAAATTTTCAAACGTTACCAAAATATTGAAAGAAGGGTCCCTCAAAGGGACTGATGCTCTATTGGGTGAAAAGAATTTCCAGGAATTCAAGATAAGATCATTTCTTCCTTTTAGCTACAGAGTGTTGAAACCATTTCTGATATTCTTCAGCAATAACAAGATTTTCAAATTAGCTGCTGTGGTACACATACTGGATGTCAGCTTGGCACCATTTTCATTTCGGACAAAGTAGACATCATTAGAAGTCTTTTGGTGAAAACGCCATGTCATAATGATCATCCATTCAGGGGGAGTAGTGACAACACAATTTGTAAAAGTTGTAATTTCAGCCATATTGGATGTATGACTGGCACAGTTTTCATTTAGGACCAACTAGGTATCATAAGAAGTCTATTGGTAAGAACCCATGTTGATATAGCCATTCGTTTGGAGAGAAGTAGATATTTTTAAGATATTACTTTCCATTGAGTAGCAATAACAAGATTTTCAAGATGGATTTTAAGATGACTGCCATGGTGGCCATATTGGATGTCAGATTGGCACCATTTTTATTTAGGACCAACTAGACATCATGAAAAGTGTTTTAGTGAAAACCCTATGTTGATACGACCATCAGTGCAAGAGGAGTAGCAATAACAAGATTTTTATGATGGCTGCAATGGCGGCTATATTGGACATCAGGTCAGCACAGTTCAGCACCATTTTCATTTATGTTAACTAAGACATAATAAAAAGTCTTTTAGTGAAAACCCCATGTTGAAATGACCATCCAGTTATGAGAAGTAGCGATAACAAGATTTTCAAGATGGCCATTGTGGCGGCCATATTGGATGTACAAGCAGTACCATTTTCAGCTAGGACCAACTAGGCCATGGGGTGAATATGTGTGTAAAGTTTCATGGCAATCCTCCAAGTAGTTTAGGTTGAGTAGCGATAAAACTTGTGCTAACGGACGGAGAGACAATGGAAAACAGACCATCCCATAAGCTCTTCTAGCTATAGTACGATGGTAGGAGTCCACAAAATGACATCGTGCAATGTACCGAACCGTGCTATAACCAACCAAGTCATTTAGCTAAAGAAAATGATGCATGTACCAAAAAAGAAGACGCAGGGTATAATAGTGGCCGCAAAACTACTTGCTTCATTGTCACAGTTACCATCTTAAATCAATGCATATTAAACGAGAAATACACATGGAATGAAAACGGAGATATTGCACATATAATATTGTACTTTATTCAGAGAACCATGCATTGGTACGTATATGTGTTCACGTCTAATGCATAGCGTGAATAGTTAAAGTATCAACACGTGTACTCACCAACCGATCTCATGGCATGCGTACAAGTGAATCCGTAATAACTGCATCGAAAATATGCACACAGAAGTATAATATTTCGTCATTTTGTCATAGATCATTATGTGTCTGAATTAAATGCAAGCCCCGGGGGGGGGGGGGGGTAGGGGCAATACTATGGACTTCATTGATGCAGTTATAAACTTGTTCCATATTAAAGAAGAGCTACTTAAAACAGTCATTACATATTTAATATTTATTTTTATGTATACTAAATCGGCAACTTAAGCGCAAATAGTTAAGAGTACGTATACTCACCAGTCAAATCTGGTTGTATCCATAATAGCAATTCCATCAATATTCTCACTGAAATATCTGACAAGGACGGGATATTTTTGTAAAGGGCACATACTGGCAATTTTTATACAATGACAATAAATATTAATAAACAACAGACATACTGTTACAACCCTATGGCTCGAACAAACGTAACAAAATAGAAAGTGAAACCAACAATACTTGTAAAAATCAACAAACAATTTATTTTAAATAATTAATGTGAAAATCATAATACACTTACAGTATCGTGTATTATAATCCAAATAATCCAACAATTATTAGTGTCCTAATCACAAGTCCTGTATATATAGAAACTATAAAATGTTCCAAATGAAGGAATGTTCCAAGTTAATGAATGTTCCAAATGAATCTTCGTAATGAACGAATGTTCCGAATAGATGATTGTTCCGAATGAATGAATCTGGACTGTCATGATGTTCCAACGATAATATGATCCAGGTAGATCTGTTGAATGGTCCAATAAATAATTCCTTTTGAATCATCTATATAGCATGGCCTTACAGCAGCACGGCTATTATTTCAAACAATCTGGGTTCCAAAAGCTGATCATAAAAAAACAGTTCTTTCCAACTCAAGATCTAAAACGGAATGAGTATAATCTGTATTTCCAGGTCTTTTATAGAACTTGCAAATGGCACATTTCACAACAGGAAACATGTCATATTATGACCCAGAATGCAATACTAAATGAGTCTATTTCATGGACTATTACTGAAGAATGATCAACAACTCTGACCTTGAACAAAAGGTCAGTAAACATGTTTTTATTTGATTAATAGTACAACAAAACCCAACTTAAATATGACTCACTATTTGACACAACTTTAAAGCAGAGTCATAGGCCAAAAAGTTTAAGCACATTATAGATTCCATATGCATAATTCCGTAACAATACAAAAAGGAATAAATCAGTCACACACACACACACACACACACACACACACGCACGCTCACGCATATATATATATATATATATATATATATATATATATATATATATATATATATATATATATATATATAATGACACAAAAATTGATCACGGCGTGAATACAAAACAGTTTCTCAACATTTCAAGCTAAACAAGCTCTTCGTCAGGGGAAGAAACAATTTACATCCACAAAACAAACACCAAACACATAAGCCAAGAAAACTCTTGACTCCTGCAGGTTTAAATGATGGGGAAATAAACAAAGAAAGGATAAACAATAGAAAGAAACAAGACAAAATTAAAAAACGGTCTAAAATGGGTTTTATGCTACTTATTTATGTTATGCTGCCATCAGCCCAACAAATTTGTGTACAAATAATTCAGAGTGTTTATCATGCGTATCATGCAGAGGACCAAAGTGTTTTGACTTAATTCCAGGCTTATAACAAAGGACTGACACCATGCGCAGCGATAAATCAATGCCATCATCAAAATGTGCAACGGAAATTATATCCCGATAAAGTTATGCATGGAGGTACTAAGGAAGTATGTCAAGAGCATGGTATAGCGAGATAATGGACAAGAGTCTAAATAGTAATAATAATAATAATAATAATAATAAGAAGAAGAAGAAGAAGAAGAAGAAGAAGAAAAAGAATAATAATAATAATAATAATGATCATAAGAATAGCAAGAAGAAGAAGAAGAAAAAGAAGAAGAAGATGATGAAGAAGATTACCAATAATACATGTAAAGAGTTACGGAATACTTACTTGGGTAAATATTATTGCAAAAATGTGTACGTCTGATAAACTGATGCCTGGCTGTAGTCATGATATGATGACAATAGGAAGGTTAGAATTTTTCATTTAGGCCGAACTCTCCATGAGTTTTCAACTGAAGTATCCAGTATCGTTCCTTCAGATGTTTAGGTCTATGGTTTGCAACCATAGGAACTTCTTGAAATATGCCGAGCAGATGTTCGGAGGATTCAATCTGGTTCCAATGCTTTCGAATTATCTGTTGTAACTTTGAGGCATCGGGGTGGAAAGTAACCATGAAGGAAACACGTTTGTTGGTTTTCTTGGTTTTATATTTCAGGAGGGTTCCTCTATCTAGGAGTCTAGTTTTGTTAATCGCCTCCTTGATGTAGCTATTTCTGCATCCTCTCCTTCTAAGGTGCCTCTTGAGCTCTTCGAGTATCTTTTCAAAGGTATATATATATATATATATATATATATATATATATATATATATATATATATATATATATATATATATATACAGTGAACCCCACTATTGCACAATGTCAGGGTCCACAAAACATCATCGTATTATTACCGTATCATGCTATAACCACCCAAGTCAGTTAGCTGAAGAAAATGATGAATGCAAAAAAAACAAAAAACGAGTCCGTCGAAGGGACTGATGCTCTACTGGGCGAAAAGAATTTCCAAGAATTCAAGATAAGACCATTTCTTCCTTTTAACTGTCGAGAGTTGAAACCATTGCTGATATTCTTCAGCGATAACAAGATTTTCAAATTAGTTGCTGTGATAAACATATTGGATGTCAGCTTAGCACCATTTCATTTAGGGCAAAGTAGACATTATTAGAAGTCTTTTGGTGAAAACGCCATTTCATTATGATCATCCATTCAGGGGGAGTAGTGACAAGATTTTTAAGACAACGTCATGGCAGCCATATTGAATGTATGACTGGCACCATTTTCATTTAGGACCAACTAGGTATCACAAGAAGACTACTGTTGAAAACCCCATGTTGATATAGCCATCCATATGGAGAGTAGTAGAGATAACAATATTTTAAATATTTTCTAGATATGACTTTCCATTCAGGAGGAGTTCCAAAGTTTGCAGCTAACTATCAACATATACAACATGTTCATCAAAACGTATTGCCAATTTACATTGTGCTATGTGCAATGTATGACATTAAAAATCATGCCAATCCTCACATTAAAAACTCATTTACAAAGTATAATTGTATTTAGATTACAGTTTATTTTTTTAAAATTAGGGTTTTAGTCGTCTTATATGTGCAACAAAGCATTTGTAAAAATAATAACCAAGAGCATACATCATTGTCCCAAAGACGTACATGCTGTAATTTGAAAGAAATTATTTACAATAAAAATTGTATGCATAATTGGGTTTAAAACTTCTATTTACACAATTCTGTATCAATTGATTTGTAAGTCTTCTTTTTGCTGAATTATTCATTTACAGAAAATCTGACAGCAATTAATGGTTGAATGTTGGAAAGTGTACATAAAGATGTCATACTTAAATCAGTCTGGTTTCTTTCAGTAGAGTACATCAAGATGCCATACTTAAATCACAGTCTGGTTTCACCCAGTGGAGTACATCAAGATGCCATACTTAAATCATAGTCTGGTTTCATTCAGTGGAGTACATAAAGATGCCACACTTAAATCAGTCTGGTTTCTTTCAGTGGAGTACATCAAGATGCCATATTTAATCATAGTCTGGTTTCATTCAGTGGAGTACATCAAGATGCCATTATTAAATCATAGTCTGGTTTCATTCAGTGGAGTACATCAAGATGCCATACTTAAATCATGGTCTGGGTTCATTCAGTGGAGTACATCAAGATGCCATACTTAAATCAGTCTGGTTTCATTCATTGGCGTACATAAAAGGAAAATAAAAATCTGGATAAGAAAAAATATTCATAATAGGCAAAAAAATATGCACTATAATCAAAATGGGAAATAATAAAATTCCTGCATGCACTGATTTTGTAAACCATTTCATCAACAAGCTGCTGACTGTAAGGCATTCACATGAAACTGTCCCCAACAAATATTATTTTTAACAAGTTGAGTTTGTTTCTTAATTAACATCTATAAGCAATCTCTTAATTATGGTTACTCAAACAATACTTAAAAAATTGAATTACTCTTCCTGACTAGATTGATTAAAACTTAATTCCTAAAGTGATAAAAATTTTAAGCAGATAAAGCAAATGATATTTACAGACACTGGATTCAGTTATGTCTAACATATCTAAAGAAACGAGTGAAAGAAAGTATCATCAACAAGAGTCCCTTGAAGGGTTTTACACTCTACTAGTGGAAACTATTTTCAGAAAGTGATATTTACATATAAGATCTAGAATAAATGTGATGCTTCTGATACAATTTATGAAAGTAGTTCAAAATATTTCAAACTAAACTTGAAGCTGTGAACAAGTTTAAAATTCCTAGGAGATGTAACATACAGATTTCATTATA
This sequence comes from Margaritifera margaritifera, assembly GCA_029931535.1. Lineage (NCBI taxonomy): Eukaryota > Metazoa > Mollusca > Bivalvia > Unionida > Margaritiferidae > Margaritifera > Margaritifera margaritifera. The sequence continues at coordinate 143,502 of JAQPZY010000498.1, forward strand.
TTTAAAACACATAGAAAAGATACCATAATATTGTATAGTTTTTGAGCAAAGGTAGAAAAAAGTAAATGCAATTAACAATAACACACATATGTATACTTCAAACACTGAACTGTGCAACTGCATGCCAATATGACAAGATAAATAAGATAAAATCAATACAGTGATGACATTATGCTATTGCATGCCAGTATAACAAGATAAAATCAATAACACTGATGAGAGTATGCTATTGCATGTCAATATAACAAGATAAAATCAATACACTGATGACAGTATGCTATTGCATGCCAGTATAACAAGATAAAATCAATAACACTGATGAGAGTATGCTATTGCATGCCAGTATAACAAGATAAAATAAATACACTGATGACAGTATGCTATTGCATGCCAGTATAACAAGATAAAATCAATGCACTGATGACAGTATGCTATTGCATGCCAGTATAACAAGATAAAATCAATAACACTGATGACAGTATGCTATTGCATGCCAGTATAACAAGATAAAATCAATAACACTGATGACAGTATGCTATTGCATGCCAGTATAACAAGATAAAATCAATACACTGATGACTGGATGCTGTTGCATGTTAATATAACAAGATAAAATCAAGACACTGATGACTGAATGCTGTTGCATGTTAATATAATAAGATAAAATCAATACACTGATGACTGGATGCTGTTGCATGTTAATATAACAAGATAAAATCAAGACACTGATGACTGAATGCTGTTGCATGTTAATATAATAAGATAAAATCAATACACTGATGACTGAATGCTGTTGCATGTTAATATAACAAGATAAAATCAAGACACTGATGACTGAATGCTGTTGCATGTCAATATAATAAGATAAAATCAATACACTGATGACTGTATGCCATTCTTCTTAGCAGGAAAAGGAAATCACAGCATTGTATAAAATCATTCTTATTTTATAAATTACTGACATAAAAAAGAACCAATCATATTTAGCTTAAAACAGGAACAAAAAAGTTCTGGCTCATGTATATAAAGTACTCCAATTATTAGCACAGGGACCTTTGTTTTGTCAGAGGATGCAGCAAAAAAAAAATAAATAAATAAATAAATAAGCAAAGTGATTTTATCCCCTCTGCTCCAGACATTGTGAATATATATATATATATATATATATATACATATATATATATATATATATATATATATATATATATATATATATATATATATATATATATACATATATATATATATATATGACAATGTCTATGAAAGCACCCAAACAAATAAAAAAGTAAACAAACACAAAGTCTTTGGCCAATTTCATATTTATAATACATGTACAGGGGTCAAGCTAGACTTGAATTTTAGGGAGAAGTGACTTCTCCTTTTGGACAGAATAGGGAGAAGTGAGAGCTGAACAGGGAGAAGTGGGAGCAAAGCGAAAAGCACAATATATATATATATATATATATATATATATATATATATATATATATATATATATATATATATATATATATATATATAATGTATGTACATGCTTTAGTAATTTTATGTTAACTATATCCTCTATTTCTCAATATGCATATGTATCATATTCACATGGAGTGTATTCATACTTGAAAGTGTATATTTGGATGCAGAGATATACAATGTATTCTGGCCATATGACTTTAAAAAAGCACAACATAAACTATACATTGCAATTAATTTTAGCTGATAGGAGTTCCAAGATTAAAGTATTGTAATTGCAGGTTGATAAAATTACTTAATCAACTACTACTAGAATAAGAATTTTTTTTTTTAATTTCTAAAACTTCTCGAGAAAAGGGCAGTCGAAAACTAAACTGTTTTGAAACAACCCCTATAACATGTGTCTTCACACCATCATGTTCGACCCTTCAAAGCATTGTGGTCACTGATGTTATGGACGAGTAACCTGAACTTTACAACATGTTTAGGGTGTTAATTCAGAATTAAATGTTAGTCTTTTGGACTCTCAGTTTTTGGTGAAGTTTTAGAAAATAGAAAAATTAAATTGTTATATAGTTTGTAAGTAGCTACAATGTCGCAGTCTCAACATGGAGATTAAGAAGGGAACATAACAACATCAAAACTTTAACGTTTAATATCATTGTTGCCAAATAAAACAATACCGTAACAATTCACTGAAAACAAACTGAGACATTAAAGTTGATATATGAATGAACTAGACCCATCTTTCCAAACGAATCGGCACACAGCCAAGGATAAATATGGTTCCATGCATGGCCATGTATGTGCGTCTATTTTTAGAAAAAGGAATTTTCTTAATATGACCACTCACTTTCTTGCTTCATTGCCATAATCCATAGATAGGATTGTAAATTTATGGTTTTAATATTTGTCCACGTACTCGTTATAACGTTGTGTATTGGTTAGATATTACTTGCTTCGCTGCTGTTTTCGTATTTTGAGTGATGTTATAGAATTTTACATCGCTTCCCGAATTCCACAACATAGCATTGTCCCATACATTTTTGACCTATATATACATATTTCTTTTTAGGCTAAATCTTTAATCACATAACATTGAGACTTTGCTTTCGACAAATTATACATTTCCCTTAATTTATTTCCCCAATGATTTAAGAAAACAGACAATCTAATGAAGAGGTACTTCCTGGACACAGAGATGTCCGCCATTATTACCCCTAGTCCGAGTTTCCTCTGACCCTTCACTCCCCATTTTTTATATTTGGACATTTATGTTGGTGTCCAAATATCAAAAATGAGGGGTGAAGAGTCAGAGGAAACTCGGACTATATTACCCCTTGACAGGTTTACATAACTTTCAAACTGATTTTCTTAAGAAAATAACGCAAACTCAGCAGTTTAACAACAACAACAACAACAAAAAATTGCTTTACACCTTAAATACAAATTGCTATTTACATATTGATGTTTAAGTTTCGAAACTATTGTGTAGGTATGTTTTCATCATCAAATTATAACTGGCAGAAATCAGGCAGTGATAACTTGCTCGGGAAAGGGTTAATGGTCAGTCAGCTATTCAAACATGCCTGTGAATGTGCAAGAGTTTGTTTGTCGGCGCAATTGATATCAACACCAGCAGTTTACTGCATACAATACATTTCGCCTTGAGCTACAACACAACACGGGAACTGCCAGATTATAAATCGAGGGAGCATCTCAAAAGTCATAAACTACTGTCGCTTGGTGTACAGCTAAACAAAATCACAGGGCGAAGTCGTTTTCGCTTTCGTAACAGAAGAAGGCGAAGTTTATATTTTTGGGCGACTTAATCGCCCACTTCGCCTGGTAGCGCGACCCCTGCATGTACTTTGTTGAGAAACTGCATGCACAGTTATGTAATCTAAATCAATCAATCATGGCTATGATTTCAAACACAACTTTGCCCCATACTTATGACTCTATCACAGACTTTACCAGGCATGTAAACAGGACTGTCCCGTGTGGGGGAAATCGACACAGAGAAAAGTATTGGAAAGAGAAGTAATAAATATGCTGTAAGAACAACAATATGGCTGGAGTGGGGACTCCAATGATATATTAAAACTGTAAGAATAACCATATGCCTGGAGTGGGGACCCCAATGATATATTAAGACTGTAAGAATAACCATATGCATGGAGTGGAGACTCTAATGATATATTAAAACTGTAAGAATAACCATATGCATTGAGTGGGGACTCCAATGATATCTTAAAACTGCAAATATGCATAGAGTCTTCTTGGAAACTTCACAGCTATCTTAAACAGGAAAGCCATATTCAGACAATTCAGTCTATTCTGGTGGGAGATCAGCCTCTGTAATTCCATTGGCAGTAAACTCATCCTTCACCCTTGAGAGATAATCTGGGTCATGGTAATAACCAAATCTGAAAATAAAATTTGTTCATACAATATTACCAAGCTTTTTAAAACAATATCAAAACATTCGTGTGTATATTCATACATAAAACTATTAGTACACATATATAACATATATATATATATATATATATATATATATATATATATATATATATATATATATATATATATATATATATATAAACCTTATAAATATGACAGGATAAATTATGGTACTGTAACATATTTGTGGTAGAAAGGAACTGCAAACTACCTCAAAAGTACTGCCAACGTTATAGAATATGACTACCATATGGCATGTGAAATATTTGCATACTGTGATACCTGTTTGAAGCTGACATTTTACTACTAAATGCAACCTGCATGTAAGGTGTGGTGAAAATTGGTGCAGTGCAATGTAACTGATCATAAGGAAACCAGTTTCTTTCTTGGTACATATGTCCTTGATGTTTCAACTTTAGACCAAAACATCTTTTTTAATCTTTAAGGACAAGATATCTGTAAGTATTTGCAAAGTTATGTTTAGTAGAACTTCGGTTTTGATGAGAATGATTTTCCTTTGTAAGCTCACAGTGAACTTGACCATTGACTTTTTTACCCCAAAATTAATACACATGTATCTACTCTAGAGGGCATTAGTCTGGTGATACGTAGAACAAAAAATATCTTCTGCACGGCTATAAACAGATTAAAAAGGGGTGTAGTCAACAATAATGGGTCACAACTCTACAAAATAATGATGTAAAATTCTGGCAAAGAAACTCGTGCAAGAATACAAAAATGTTATGCAGGTAATTAAATTTACCTTAAGTCCTGCGTGAAAACCAAAGCTGTGAAAATGTGGACTTGCTCCACTAATTAATGATATCGCAACCTTACAATAAATCTAATGAAAGTAGGCATCTAAAAATGAAGCATATCTTAGATCTCATCAACATAAAGCTGCACACCGAATATGGTTGAAATCCTACAATCTTAGGTAAGGATATTCTGCAGAAATGAAAGTTTAGTATGACATGCAAATCAGGGGTCATAACTCTTGTAAATGAATGCACAGAATACTTAAAATCAAATCCATACCAAGTCTCATCAATATAAAGCTGCATGCTAAAAGTTAGTATAAATCTAACAATCTTGAGGAAAGTTATGTATGGAGAACCAAAGTTAAGAAAATATGCAATCGAGGGACATAACTGTTGTGAATGATGAAGTACAACGCTGAATCGGCCACGGTCTGATTACATTATCAAGATGCATGTCAAACTTGGTTGAAATCCAACTATTCAAAATAAAGTAATCTGCAGAAATAAAAATTATAAGAACAAGCATTCTGCGGCAATAATGCCTACAAATGACATAATGGAATGCTGGTAATCTAACTCCTTTGTGGTTTCGTCAAGATAAAGCTGCGTGTAGAATTTGGTTTAAGTCCAACAATCCTTAGTAAAGATATGCTCCAGAAACCAAAGATAGAAAGAAAAGCTATGAGGGGCCATAACTCCTGTTTTGCTGATTGTTTGTAAATTGCACATGTTCTGACACATAAATAGGAAATTGTGAAAACATGAAGTTTGAGGGTTCAAATTCTTGTCTAAGTGTTGTGGTTTTTTTTAGTGCTGCGTATTTAAATCATCTCAACTATTTATAAGAAGCCATAACATACCATGTTTGGTAACAAATATATTTTCTTATGTGTCTGCGTTAGCATGTTCAAAAGATAGGTGCAGTACAAAACTCTCTGTCATCTCCTTTCACCTTGAGCCTGACATCATTGATAGAAGTTCACTGAAACGGCCTCAGATACCGTCAAGAGGTTAAGTTTGGTTCAATCCATAATTAATTTGTTGAAGAAAAAAACAAAACAAGTTTATTCAAGTAATTCTTCAGATATACTCACAAAGTGGGTTTGATAACAAATACATTCATACTTGTCTGAATTCACATGCTCACAAGACCTTTGATGTTGAAATCAAAGCCAGAATGTAAAGTATCAACTTGTTTATTGAAAAACAGTGAAATACAAAGACGTCAAATTTCCCTGTACAAGTCACTGTGTTTATATGTTCGATGAAGCACAAAAAGCAAGCAGTAACCTTTGACTTGACCCAAGATAAGGTAGGTCTGGTTTACAAGCGCATTCACAACAGTACATCTTGGCACTCAGGTCTGCACCATTTTCATTCAGAGCCAATTACATATTGCAAAAAGTGTTTTAGTGAATACCATGTATCAATGCCGTCATTTTTTGAAAAGGAGTAGTGAAAACAAGATTTGTGAGATGACCTTAAAGTCTGTATTTTCCTTTGACTTGACCCCAATGTCAAGTGGATCTGGGTTTCAAACTCAATCACACTAGCATATTTAATGAAGGATCAATATCATTTGTATAAATATGAAAAAAGGCTTTTTACCCATGATGCTTTTGAGTCAAATATGATCAGTTGCTGACTTTGAAGCTCTAATGCACATATACTGCAAGACCTTATGGGTGGACCTGTTGTCCATCTGTCCTCTAGCACAAGTTTGTTATCACTACTCCTCCTAAACTGACTGCAGGATTGCTATGAAACTTTGCACACATATTCATCCCAAGGTCTAGTTTGTCCAAAATGAAAATGTTGATGCTCGGACATTCAATATGGCCATCACAGTGACCATCCTGAAAATCTTAACACTACTCCTCCTAAAAGGATGGTTATCAATATGGAGGTTTCACTAAAAGACTTCTGATGATGTCTAGTTGGTCCTATATGAAAATGGTGCTGATCTGGCAGCCAATATGGCCACCATGGCAGCTATCATGAAAATGTTGTTATTGTTACTCCTCCTGAATGGAAACTCATAGAAATATAGGGTTTTCACCAGAAGACTTCTTACAATGTCAAGTTAGTCCTAAATTAAAAATGTGCCAATCGATGGTCATATCAACAAGGTTTTTCACTAAAAGACTTCTTATGAGGTCTGGTTGGTGCTAAATTAAATGGTGCTGATCTGACACCCAATATGACACCCAATATGGCCACCACAGCAGCCATCTTGAAAATTTAATTACCACTAGTCCTCCTGAACAGAAAGTCATATTGGCATGGGGTTTTCACCAGAAAACTTCTTATGATGTCTAGCTGGTCCTGAATAAAAATTGTGCCACATGCGCATCTAATATAACCACAACAACTTGAAAATCCTATTATCATTACTCCTCATGAACGGAAACTCGTAGAAACATAGGATTTTCACCAGAAGACTTCTTACAATGTCTAGTTGGTCCTAAATAAAAAAATGTACCAATCGATGTTCATATCAACATGAGGTTTTCACTAAAAGACTTCTTATGATGTCTAGTTGGTCCTATATGAAAATGGTGCCAATCTGATATCCAATATGTCCTCCATGGCAGTCATGTTGTTATTGCTACTCCTTCTGAATGGACAGTCATATTAATATGGGGTGTCCATGAAAACATTTCTTATGATTCTAGTTGGTCCTAAACGATAATGGTGCTGCTTGGACATCCAATATGACCACCACAGAGACTATCTCGAAAATCTCTTTTTTCTCTACTCCTTTTGAATCAAGGGTCATACCAAATGGAGGTTTGACTAAAAGACTTCTTATGACGTCCAGTTGGTCCCAAATAAAAAAAATGGTACCGATCTGACATCCAATATGGCAGCCACCATAAATTTTTTTAATCCCTACTCATTCTAAATGGAAAGTTATCGACATGGGGTTTTCACCAGAAGACTTCTTATGATGTCTAGTTGGTCCTAAATGAAATTGTGCCGCTTGGAATGGACATCCAATAGCTGCCATCTTAAAAATCTTGTTCTCACTACTTCTCATGAATGGATGGTCATATCAACATGGGGTTTTAACTAAAATACTTCTTTTGATGTCTCGTTGGTTTGAAATGAAAATGGTGCTGATCGAATATCCAATATGGCTGCCACAATGGCCATCTTGAAAATCTTGCTATCACTACTCCTCTTGAACAGAAAATCATATCAACATGGGGTTTTCACCAGAATGCTTCTTATAACGTCTAATTTGTGCTAAATTAAAATAGTGCCTATCACACATCCAATATGTCGGCGACAGCGGATGTCTTGAAATTCTTGCTATTGCTACTCCTCCTGAATGGATGGTCATATCAATATGGGGTCTTCACTAAAAGCCTTCTTATGATGTTTGGTTAGTCCTAAATAAACATGGTACCGATCTGACATTCAATATGGCCATCATGCAGAGATCGCGCTGGGCTTCGCCAATGTTGCAAATTGCGATTTTTGTTCCTGATTGGCGACAAAATGTACCATCTGCCGATTTTTGTGGCGACAACATTTTTGGCTGTTAAAACTTGTATACACAATCTTGGGTTTGGAGTGGAGGAATTCAAAGGCACCATGAAAGGAAGCCGCAAACTTGGATATAAAATGCACTGCAATATATCTATTGTTACATAAACAAATCCTTTGTTCATATTGACAAACCATCTTACCAGTGCATTGTTATATCATAATCCGCTTATGCTGACATCTGGCCTGAGTACTGCATGTTGTGATACGTTGAAATAGTCATGCTACCAGACTATCTACAATCGACCAAACGACCGCTAATCCTTTTTTTTTTCATTTTTTTTTTTTTGGAAAAATGTACCAGAAAAATAGTTTTGCTGAAACTTCAGAGAAAACTGATTACCTTTGAAGCACCAGTCGTTCTGTATAAATACTAAGCAAATGAAAAAAAAAATCAGTCTCAATCAGAACTACATACTGTCATGGGTAAACGTACGTTAGACTTTTCGTGTTCATCATCTCATCCTAAGAGTACTGTATATACTCGCGTATAAACCGAGTAATTTAGGAAAAAATAAAGCCTGGATGAAGTGGGTGGGGGGTGGCTGTCAGCTTATTCACGGGACAAGGTCTAAACTTATATTTTTTTTTTTACGTTTTCTTGTTGATTACCGGTATATACTGGATGAGACTGGATGGATAGATAGATAGATAACTACGAATAATAAAGACAAAACCAGTGTAAAATACAATTAGGTATATTATCGAGTGGAATATGTCACAAATAAATTGACAACTTACATTTTGTTCTTCAAAAAATCCATAAAAGTCAATAATGATTGACATTTTTAATCCGTTGATATGATATATCTATGAATTCTATCATAGGTTACATACCAGCATAAAAATAGTAGATCAGAATTATCCGACTCACAATATCCCGTAATATGTTAATTCCACACGTCTCACAAATAAACAATGAAAGTCAAGTCCACACTTTTGTGATTCACAGTATCCTATAGAGGTCACTGTCTAATGTCATCTGGTACAAAGCCCAAGAATTCATCCGTATCGTCTAAGTGACCAATTATAGTGCTGAAATCCTCGATCGCCGTCTAGTCATCGTAAATATCGTCCGACTCCAATTCCTCGTCTTTACTGTCATATGCGGGTGCTTACGTGGAGACTGAGCTTGGGCTCTGTAAGTGACACTTCAATCATACAGTCTGTTAAAGGATGCAACTGAACAGCACTATCCATGGTCATGGCAGTCATTTTGACTTTTTTATCATTACTCCTTCTAAACAGAAAGTCATGGTCATGGGGTTTTTACTAGATGACTTCTTCTGATGTCTAGTTGGTCCTATATTAAAAAAATGCCGCTCAGACATCCAGTATGGTCACCACAGTGGACATCTTGAAAATCTTATTATCTCAACTCCTCCTGAATGGATGATAATAGCATATGGTTTTCACTAAAATACTTCTTCTGACATTTAACACTGGTCGATAGCCAAAATGCTTCCGCAATAAATGTTGTCAAACTTTACTAATTCTGGGTCACTGAGAACGAAAATGATGCTTAAAATTGTTGATTTTCTCTAGTTTTAAAGATATTATACTGGGTCAGTATATACGACCCTTGACTTGGGAATGGCGGAGGATAACTGAGTTATAAAGGGAAGGGATCTCAATTTAAACCAGAAATTACTAAAATACATCTTTGACTGGATCTATGAATAAATCTATGACTGGGTTTGGACAGTACTTGCTTTTTAGGCAAAACAATGAATGATGCAATCTGAAGCTGGTATTGCGTCATACATGATATGAATTGCATCATGTTATTCCTAGAAGTCATGGATGATGCAATCATAACTACATCACTCTGCTGAAGAAATTGCCCTATATCAGCTCTACAAATCATACAGTGTCGTGCTCTCTTATTTGTCAGTGTTTGATTTTGCAAAGGGACACATTTCTGTTTAGCCAAAGTGAGCAGAGATGCTTCGTACTTGTGTGAACAATGCAGATAACTTCTGCTATGTTTGTGGTGAAGTGACTTTTGCATCACAAAAGCGCAGTATAACCATTATGGTTAAGAAAGCCTATAACCTTTATTTTGGCTGCAAAATTGGAGATCAGGACAAGATGTGGGCCCCACACATATGCTGCAACACTTGTGCAACAAATCTTCGCCAGTGATTGAACAGGAAAAGGAAATCTATGCCGTTTGCAGTGCCAATGATTTGGATAGAGCCAACAGATCATATCAGCAATTGTTACTTCTGCATGGTGCCTTCAGTTGGGAAAGGTGTGTCAAAGAAGAAAAAGTGGACTGTGCTTTATCCAAACATTCCATCAGCTATAGGCCCAGTACCCCACGGAGAAGGACAGCCGGTTCCTGATGCACCAGAATCATTCTCACTTGAGTCAGACGAGGAAGAGGAAGATGATGAAACTTCTAGTCCTGAAATATCAATGTCACTTGACCCATATTTTCTCCCATCCTCCTCCTCTGAGCCACACCTCATAACACAAGGTGAACTGAATGACCTTGTCAGGGATTTGGAACTACCCAAGAGTAAGGCAGAGCTGTTGGGCTCCAGACTACAACAGTGGAATCTCCTGGCAGGTGATGTTAGGGTTTCCATGTTCCGTGACCGTCAAAAGGATCTTGTCCCATTCTTCTTCATGGAAGGTGATCTTGTAGCCGGAAACAACATCGATGGTGTGATGGCAGCCCTCAACATCGTTCATGATCCAGATAAGTGGAGACTGTTCATTGATTCATCGAAGACGAGTCTTAAAGCTGTTTTGCTGCATAATGGCAGTGTTTTGCCATCTATTCCAGTTGGTCATGCAGTCCATATGAAGGAAACCTATGAAAACATGAAACAACTTTAGAGGTGCATAAACTATGACCAACATCAGTGGCAGCTTTGTGGCGATTTCAAGGTTCTTGCTCTCTTGCTTGGTCTGCAGACTGGATACACAAAGTACTGCTGTTTTCTCTGCGAATGGGATAGTCGTGCGAGAGATTCCCACTACATCAAGAGAGATTGGCCACTCCGACAGTCATTGGAACCTGGGATGAAAAGTGTTCAGCATCCACCACTTGTTGAATCAAGGAAGATTTTGTTACCACCCTTGCACATTAAGCTGGGTCTGATGAAGAACTTTGTCAAGGCCATGGACAAAACACAAGCAGCTTTCAAGTACCTCCGTGCAAAATATTCAAGTTTAAGTGAAGCTAAGATAAAGGAAGGTGTCTTTGTTGGTCCTCAGACTCGTGAACTTCTTCGAGATGATGCATTTCACCGTGCACTGCGTGGCAAGGAAAAGACGGCATGGAAAGTCTTCCAGTTAGTGGCAACAAAATTTCTCGGAAACAACAAGGCAGACAACTACAGGGAGTTGGTGGAAAACCTCCTCAAGGCATACAAAAGCCTTGGTTGCAACATGTCACTAAAGATACATTTTTTGCACTCTCATCTAGATTTTTTCCACCTAACTGCGGAGCAGTGAGCGACGAACACGGCGAGCGATTTCACCAGGACATTGCAACAATGGAGAAACGCTATCAGGGCAAATGGAGCCCATCAATGCTTGCAGACTATTGCTGGAAAGTGACAAGAGATGCTCCATTTAATGAATACAAGAGACAAGCCAAGAAGCGCCGAGTAGACACTGAATAAGGACTAAACTATGTACTTATATATACATAATAGTTTTTTTTACTTTTGTTTCAATATATTTTTTATTTATATAACCCTTTTGCTGCTTTTAAAGTGTTACATAAAGAGGACAGGTGAAATATTATCATATAAAGCAACCATAAACACATGAAACGACCTAGGTTTACAATTTATGATTAAAACTCTACTATGTACACAATATACATAGACGTAAAATGTAAAAAACTTAAATATCTTGGAAACAGTAGCCAATCAGATGTTTTAATTGTCATATTTGAATTCAGCACATCAAAATCCCTAATAAATATAACATTTTATCTCTGAAGCAGACGACTTCGAAAAAATTGTAGACCAGTGTAATTAGTCTTAAATGAAAAGGTGCTGACATCCAATATAGCTACCACAGAAACCATCTTGAAAATGTTGTTGCTGATACTCCTCCTGAATGGAAAGTCACAGTGTTGCTACTAGGACTTTCAAACAGGGTCCAACACCAAAACGTTCAATGAGGGCCAAACTTGCAAATAAGTGGGCCAAATAGTTTCATGACTTAGGGTCAAACAAGTTTAATAAAATTCATCAATATTCATTTCCATCTCTGTGATATTATGCTATGTCAATTACTTACTTACAAACAAGACATTATCAAAACTTTTACTGACTATTATAGTGGCCATATTGAAATTTGTTATCACTACTACTTTTAGATGTAAAGTCATATCGACATTGGGTTTTCACCAGATGACTTTTTATGATGTCTAGTTGATTCTAAATGAAAATGGTGCTGATCTGACATCTAATATGGCCCCCATGGTAGCCATCTTGAAAATCTTTTTAGTGCTACAGCTTCTAAACAGAAAGTCATATTGACATGGGCTTTTCGCCAGAAGACTATTATGACATCAAGTTGGTCCTAAATTAAAATAGTGCTGACCTGACCCAAATATGGCAGCCATCTTGAAAATCTTGTTATTAATACTCCTCTTAAATGGAAAGTCATACTGACATGAAGTTTTCACCATAAGACATCTTATGATGTCTAGTTGGTCCTGAAAGAAAAGGTTGCCAATATGACATTCAATCTTGAAAATATTGTTCTTGCTATTCCTCTAGAATCAATAATCCTATCAACATAGGGTTTGCTCCAAAAGAGACGTTACAGGGAGAAAGGTTGCGTCCTTAGAGACTTTCACATGTATTTGACCCAGAAGCTTGGGTCCCTGAGAGCCCAGTTCTTATGATATCTAATTAGTCCTAAATGCAAATGATGCCAATCTAATATCACATATAACTGCTATGATGGCCATCTTGCTTTTAAAAATGTTGTTATCACTACTCCTCCTGAATGGATAGTCATATTGTCATGGGTTTTTTACCTAAAGTCATCCAATGCTATCTAGTTTGTCCTAAATGAAAATGGTGCTGATCTGACATCCAATATGGCCACCACAGCAGCTAATTTTAAAATCTTGTCGCTGAAGAATATTAAAGATGGTTGTTTCATTTCTCAGCAGTTAATCTTTTCGGAGAGTAGAGCATCAGTCCCTTTGAGTGACTCTTGTTTATTTTTAGTAGTAGTAGCCATAACTGATGGCAGATTGGCATCATTTGCAAAACTCTTGAAAAACCATCATGCCATGGTGTTCTCTGCCTAGTATAGTTGAAATTGGTCCTTTGATTTTTGAGAAGGATTTGAAAATAGTGATTGTGGATGGATGTCACATAAAACATGCCAGATGCAGGACCATTCCATAAAGATGACTTGGTCTCCTCGCTAAGAAAGAATATCGTACTAGAATTAATAACTGTTGCTTACTGTGTTCCTGGGTTAGGATTGGTTTTATGTCATTCCACGTGAGTCCCTACTTTCCAGTTGTTCGGGATGTGCTGATTGTAAATACTAGTCTCCTTTTAAAGGCCAGCTGGAGCATTCTGCACACCTTTTTACCCTCCAGTGTATTGGGTAAGTATGCAGTTCTTGTCATATGACCATACCATGCCCCTGGGGATGGATGATCTGGCTGAAATACATTGTAATTAAAGTATTGTTAAAATATGTGCACAACAAATCTTATGCTTTGTATCCATGAATAATCTAGTAATTATATTTATATAAATGCAGCATTAGCAGCTAATATTAGTGTGTGCAGAACAATTTAGGATCTAGTCATAATTGTTCATTATATATCCTAGAAGCAAGAACTAAAGAAGCAATACAAACATCATCATCTTATTGCATTATTCCTGGTAGCAAAGCAGGCAACTGAATTTCACTAAATATCTGCAATCCTCTAGTCAACAAAGAATACATATTGTGAAGGTCAGATGTGCCTTCTTAATATGTGCTTATTGACAGTGAAATACTTCAGATTACAACTCTTGGTAAAGTACCAATAATTTATGCTTACCAATGAGGTTTTGAAGTTTATATACATGAAGACAATTGATTTATGGAAATAACAATTACTTTAAAGAAAAGACAGAAACAGATCAAGGTTGTATAAAAGAGATTCATAATTGATATAATTGTGCTAATCACCTAATCAGAAGCAGAAGAATTGTTGGCAGACTGAATTTGTGTCTTAAATGTTTCTCTTTTACACACATTTATATAAACTTATTTTTGCTATAACAACACCGGAAGGCCCATGTACACTTATTTTCTGTATAAAGGTATACTTGTATTATTTCAAAGCAGTGCAGGGATATTGTGATAGTGTCCATCCATAGTAAGTACAGAAGTACAGTCAGAAGTGTATAATATCCTTCAATTCCTAGTACAATATTCAAGACACATGATACTCCTATAGGGGTATATTGTGCCAAGACTTTTGAAATTTGTATCACTCCACGGGTGTACAGGTAATTTGATACAAATGTAAATAACTCCCGAGTTATAAGTCTCATGTCAGAGAATTGCCAGATGTGAACAGTGACCCAAGTGTAAACAAATGTCAGGCTGAGACTCCTGCGTGATGCCAATGGATATTTCCCTACCCTCAGGTATTAAAAGACATATACATGGAACCGATATTGGACTCAGGGTCCATCCATACCCCCAGGGACTTAGCCCCTAGGTCAAAACTTGGAAACTATTGTGATACTCAACCTTTAACCATGTATACATTTACTGCAGATGTAATGACAAATTTATACTACATGAAACAGAGATTGACAATGGGGTCCATCCTTACTTCCAAAGTACTTAGCGTCTGGACCATAGTTTGAAAAATATCAAGACTCCCGTTCAATAACCATGTACATACTTGCTTTGCATGTAAAGACATGCATATACCCAACTGACACCTACTCATGGGGTACCAGGTAATATTTACCCCAGTGAATGACCCAAAGGGCTCAAACTTTGAGATGGAGGTATGAAATGAAAAAATTACAGATTTACTGGGGAATTCCTGAGTTGTATTCAACTTCTGGTGTAACATTTCTTTTCCCTCATAAATTCACTTTTTTAAAAATGCATTTATTAAATTTAAAAAAATATTATCCAATAGTGGATGCAGCAAGACAGTGTCCTGTGACTAAGCATTCTCAAGTTTCAAGACAAACTCAAAAGCCATTGTGAATTCACTATTTTTCATGGTATACAAACTAATACCATGAATTTAAGGACCCAACATCCAATGATTCGTCTGTAGAAAGGACCGACAAATTGTTAGTAAAAAAATAGCTTGACATTTGCAACTTCGAGGTCAATCCTACGAATCATACCTCAAATGTATGTATAAAAATAGACTGGGACTACATTTGTGGGTACTGACCTGGAAGTAATAATTGTGACCTGAGTCATATCAGGTTTAGAAATTTCACCTGAATGGAAAAAACTTTATCTGTGATAAAATAAATGTGTCTGAAATACTGCTGCAAATTTTCAATGAATTTGATCCATGCATATGATAGTTACACGCTTTTATCTGACACCATTGTATTAGAAACACTGGGAAGTTCAAAATGGCAGACTGTCAAAAATGCACAAAACTTAAACGTGAATGGTGAATTTATTAATTAAGATAAACACTTGAAATATATTGTAATTAGTTTTAGTCCTCATACAAATCTGGAAATATCTAGAAATTAAACCTGGCTGTTAAACTCTCCTAGGAGAGTCAATTTTAAAATATGATACATGTTTTTTAGTTAAAAATCTGAACTTAAATTAAATTTTCATGAAAATTTAAAAACTCAAGTTGACAAATTTTGTTCTTTTGCAACATGTCTCCATTCCTTTATCATAAATATCAAAAGTTTTCCTTATCAGGTGTGAAGTAATTAAACCAGGGCCTGTCAATAATAGGTAGCACCTGAAATCTGGTAGCATCTGAATATGCTAGTTATGAATATGCTAGTTAGGGGTAGTAACAAAGGTAGTGATGTCATTTTCACCCCTGAAGGGGACTAGCTCTGAGATGTTAGGCTTTCAAAACTATTGAAGAGTTGGTGGAGTTCTTTGATACCTGAGCAGCACACCTTTTACTAGTTATATAAGGGGAAGAGAGGATAATTCTTGTGCTTTTACATGCAGTATTTTAACTGAAACCATGAAAGGGTACACCAAGAAGAAGAAATTGTTTAAAACCAGCAAATATTTCACATAACAAAGGGGCAGATTTCTGACTGATGATACTCTACCAAGCTCCAGTGCTGCATCTGCTCAAGTGACCAGAAGAATGGATGCAGAGTTCTCTCTCATGGCAGTGATGAAGCTGACAGGTGGGGGTCTCCAGTCATTTGTGGCGCCAGACTGTAATGGCACACCTGGGTCTGCTAGAATTTTACAGCCATCATCCAAAGCAAGACTGACCCTGAAATAGACAAAAGTGAACCAGCATGAGGGGACACCTATGATCTGTACGAATATCATTGTTGAAATATGGAATGATATCATCCTTCAAGACAAGAGACGCGAGAGACCTGATTTCCAAATTGCTAATGAAAGAAAATGGGGACTTGCTTGGAAGCATACTATGATGTGTAAAAACTGTAGTTTTAAGTCACCAAAGTATAAGCTGTATGAGGAGATAAAAACAACTAAACCTGAGCCAAATCCTGCTGCTGTAAATATGACGTTTCAATCTGGATTACAGGATACACCAATGGTCAACACCAGGGATAGACACCTACTTGCAGCCACTTACATTCTACCACCTAGCAGAACATCTATGTAAAGAGTTTTCAACATTGTACTATGTCAAGCTGCTGTGGAGCTAAATGAAATGGATATGGCAGACAAGCTGAAACTAGTCCGACAAGTTAATTCCATGCGTGGTGTGCAGGATCCTGAGCAACTAAATGTCGCATTTGAAGCAAGATACAATCCCATTAGCTTTGGACATGAAAAGAAACCTGGTCAAAGTTCATCTCAAGTTGTTGGAATTGCCTGTGAAACTGTTACAGAGAAACAATACACTGTTGGAGCTACTGTACAGTAGAAAACAAATTGTGCTGGACTGGAGCATGGTTCAAAGGCCAAGGTTTGGATGTGCAATGTCCAGGAGGCCATGTTGATTGTACAGCAAATCTGTCACCGGTCGCACCACATTCAGAGCATGCAATGGCAAGAGAAATAGGTAACAAGTTTGTGCTGCAAGAAATTCTCATTAGACATGCAACAACAGATGGAGATGCTCAGGCTGCTGCTGGTTTTCAGGATGCTTACAGCAGTCTATATCCAATGTGGAAAGTTGTACGATTGTTGGATCTCACTCATTTGGGTCGTTCCCAGTTCAAACGGTGCAATTATGCAACTTTTAGTGAAAATATGTTTCCGGGAATAAGAACAAGAGAAGGAAAACAGCTGAAACAGAAAATTCTCGGTCAAGATCTTAAAGCCCGCTGCAGTTTGATCTTCAAATGAATGATGGAGGACACCGGTGAAGTTAGAATTATCAAATGTCAACTTCCCCAAGTACTGGATGCCACTCTGCAGTGTTATTCTGGGGACTGCAACAAATGTCGGCACTATTCTAAGGTTTGTGGTGGAGGAAGTACTAACAGTTGGTGGATACGATCTGCATTCCTGAGTCCTCATCAAGTGACTCATCTAAACAAGACAGAAAGTGATAACAATATTTTTCCTGGAAGTACTGAAAATGAAACTTTCCTGTGATGTTGTACAAAGACTGTGATTTGACACAAACACGCAGAAATGTGAAGCTGTGGATAGATCAATCAATATTTCATTACCTAAAAATGTTAACTATTCAAGAAACGCTGAGGCAAGAGCACATTCAACAATACACAGACTCAACAACAGACTTGGATCATCACTGAAAACAAAATGAAAACACTTGGGAGGTATATATTCACCAAGGACTCTGAGATCACTGGAGCAAATGGATAAAAACTTTACTTACCATCAGTTGTATCAAAAGTATCTGGAAACCAGGAAATGTATACTGGTAAGATGGGGAAATATGATACAGGCTTATCTGAGGTACAGAACTCAGCCCGGCAACAGGAAGTCTGACTACTGCAAAGGCATAATGGACAGTCATTCCAACGGCAATCACTCATTTGTACGGGTTTAGCAGGAACCAAGGATACTGCAGACATAAAAGATGATCTTAGTCCATGTGCAAAATGACAATGCCCAAAGACACAATGAAAAACACATAATACAGAAAGGAAAACTGTCATTGGGATATCCGCAGGTAACACAACGCATTTCTATGTGCAGTTTTGTTACCTACTACCACCTGATGATACCTATGTAGAATAACATATTCTAAAATAACATGAAATGACTGACTGAATGAATGAATGTAGCATTGAATGCATGAATAAATGAGTCAATGAATTATTTAAGATTAAGCTGTCATACCAGCATAGTCAAATAAAATACAGACCAATCCCTTTCTTTCTTCTATCCACCTTACTAAACCCAATCATCAATGCATAAATCCATCCATGATCCATTAATCAGTCAATTAATAAATAAACTAATCCAATTTTATCCATGCAACTAGCAAGCCAACCATGTCATGCTAATATACATTTCTATATGGATATGGGTGGGTGGGTGTGCAGTGTATATCATTATACCTGTAATTATTCCATATCACAATTTCAACTGTAGCATCCAGTTTGGAAATTCACCATGTCCAAAATAATTCCCATATCCTTTGCAGTGTATTGCCTATTGCTGTTGATACCATGGGATTCCAGGCTGGGGTGGTCTGCATTTACACGCAAACTATTGTGACATAAATGGAATGCATCTAACTTTTTTGGAATGTTCGGACTTCTAATCTTTACCATTAATGCCAGTCTGTGGACATATTTCTTTTTCCAAACGTTAGTCTCAAGGTTCCTATATGACAATAGCCCATGTAATCTATTACATTTCCTGTTCAGAGTATGCAAGTACTGATAGGTGCGGGCACAGAATTAAACAAGATTTTATCTGACAGAATTTCAAAAATATTCACCACTGCACCTTGTACAACAGACTCTACACATGTGCATTTTTTTCAATTTTAATTTTTGTTTAAATTTATACAAAAATTGTACAAAATTAAAACATTTAATTTCACAGTTCGATTTTTAAAGTCAATATACACAAAATCTCAAAATTTAATGCATCTACCTTTAATAATGAAATTGGGATACCAATTTAAACTATCGTTAATCCTCTTAAATTCATAAGTCTCATTGAATTATTTTGAGATCCTGATGTCATCAGCTGGATCACTAGCGTTTGTTGACAATGACAGTAAGCGCTGATTAAGAAATATTCGATGAAATGAAATTTAAATACGTACTACAATTCAAATTGAAAAAACACAATAAAAATGGCAAATTTTACTAATGCCATATTTGCATCAAGTTTGTGGCCCTGGCGTGAGTGTTACCTGTTCAAGCCAGGGCCGCTGTTTACATGTTGGTTTTCTTTACCTTTTTATTAGTAGGAAATCCACGACAGAGATTTATCAGACGACAAAGGCAATGTAAAAACTTTGTTTCTATAACATGCACTTCTTATATCATGTTAGAAAAAATAAATCAAATGCAGTATGAAATTCTTTATTGGATTATTGTAATTTAGGGAGAAAAATCTTTGTTGCGACATAGCCTGAAGAAAAAAAAATCTTTAAAAGTTCAGCGTATCTTTAAATACGATAATTATATCGAAATAGTGTGAAAAAAAAAATTAAAAAATGCATACAATTTATATATATATATATATATATATATATATATATATATATATATATATATATATATATATATATATTAAAACTTTTGCAACATTTTTTGATAGGTGTTTTATTGGAGACAATATCCGTACGAAAGCAATTAAATATATTACAAATGCAATCAATGAAAATACAGAGACAATATAAACGATCTATTTACAAACTTTGGCCTAATTGTCACATTCCAATCTTACGTCAATTGGCCTTTATTTCAGGGAACGAACCATGGATGACCTTCCTGAAATAGACACATTTTGACACGCTCAGAACAACGGTAGCTCGCGAAGGATTTAGAGAGTTTATAAACATTTTTCAATGATGAATAAATTAAGTAGATATAGTTGAACACATTCTATGGTGATTTTAATAGTTTCTCACAATATTATAATGCAAGCGTTAAAATTCACGTTAAGGGCACGAACTATGGCGGTCCAAGGATATTGTAACCTTCCCGCTGACAGGCTTCAGACCACAATTAATTTTCCTATATTGTCTCTACATTTGTTTGTCAGTACTGAACTTTCCACTGTGTCCAAGTCCTAATAAATCATATGTTGATGCAAAGTATATTCAAAGGTGAACTCGCGGTGAAGTTCTTGTCATAGGTTAACCGGCATTCTTCTGAGAGGCTGGACTGTAAATAAAGCAACGTGTAATGGGTAACATATTTCACTTTCGGATCAGCACCAATGCCTCATTACTCACTGTGCAATGTGACTAAAATACAAACAAACAACCATACCATAATACTCATATTCGAAAGAATAAACAGTTACTTTTAAATCAATACCAAGAATGCCTAAATCTAACTCCTGTATCACCGTCAAAGTGAGAGAGGAAACAATGCTCTAAAAATAGACTGGGACTACATTTGCGGGTACTGACCTGGAAGTAATAATTGTGATCCGAGTCCAGCAATACAAAACAAGAATGTAGACTCAAAAATGTACCTTACTCGCTTGATCAATACATATAGATTTGCTGAGGTTATTTCGATATTTGTTTCCTTTTATTTTATTTTCAATAAATAATATTCATTCATACACTCTGCTATACTTCTTCAATATTTTGTGTGTTTGATTATATATATATATATATATATATATATATATATATATATATATATATATATATATATATATATATATATATATATATATTGTTACGACTCTATGGTCTAGAAAAATGTAACAGAAAGTGAAACCAACAACTCAAGTAAAAATCAACAAGCAATTTATTTCTAGATAATTAAGATGAAAAATCAAAAAGACACTTACAGTAATGTGTATTAAGATCCAAATAATCCAATAAGAATTAGTGTTCTAATCACAAGTCCTAAATATAGAATGTTCCGAATGCACGGCTGTATCTTTGAATGTTATGATGTGCCAATGGTCTTCAAAGTCCTGATGTACTAGTAGTCTTTAATGTGTTGATGTCAAAATGAAGTACTCCAAAATATCTCTGAATAAGTTCACATAAATTCCAAAATCATCAATTAAAAATCCAAAATCCAAAAGTCTATGAGCACTGTTATAATCCAATGAATATTTAAAATAATTCCTCTCTCAGAATTTTGAATTACTTTTCACAACTGTAATAGCTCTTTACAAGACTGATACAAATGTCGAAACTCAAAAACTGTCCACTAAATATAAAGATTGGTCACATGACAGAATGTTCTAGAATATGTGTCATCTTAATGGAATTTTACTTGTATGGACATGACTTTTTACACATAACTCTAAGGATTTTCCAGTTTTATCTGTAAACAAAATCAACCTTGACCTCAAATTTGGTAAACATTTTGTTTATCAAAACTATCCTTTAGCTCAAATCTGAAGTAAACAACCTAACTCAAGGACACTAGTTAAACATGTTTTTTCTCATAAACAACATTAAGATTTAAGCAAATATTAAAGTCAAGAAACATTTATAATTTCCTAAAATATCTATAATATTATATAAACATCATACATAACAATATATATATATATATATATATATATATATATATATATATATATATATATATATATATCGTCCAACCACCTGATCTCGTAAGGATCCTTCAATCGTGCGCCATGTTTCTCGCAATCTAACGCGCTTGTTTCGAGATAATGACTTCATCAACTGTGTCACCAGCGTTTTTCAAGAGTGACCGGAATGAATTAAACAGTAAAATCAGACAAAATGAGATTTAAACAGGTAATTTCATGTAATTTAAAAAAATCATAATGAAAATCTATATTTTCAATGATGCATTTTTTTGTGTGAGACATTTTGGCCTTGAAATTTCTATTATGTGCTAAAGATAGCGCCGCCGATAACATGATGGCTTTGTTTACATATTTTGAACAATATAACCCACTTTGAGAATTTATACAACTGGATAGCCAATTTAAATATTTGGTTTTAATCACGTGGAGTTCTGATACAACGTAAGAAAAATTTACACTCGAAATGTATATTTACTTAGGACTTTTTCGTTTCAGTATTATTTCATAATAAACATATATTCTACATAAAAAGACATTGAATGTATTATAAAAAATGTGTATCCATTCACCAGTGTCTATTTTTAAATTTTTCTCTTCCTCTGCCTCTCTGTCTGTCTGTCCGTCTCTCAGTCTATTGAGTCATGTATTTGAATGGCAAAGAACAAGCAAGCAGTAATGTAAATGCACAAACTGCATATAGAATTAACGGAAAAAAATTTCATTGTTTTTTTATTGCAAACACATGGAGACGCTATAAATTTATAATATCCATACCTTGACCTAACTGGCACATTCCAGTCATATGCCACGTGACATTTTAGTCAGTGTCTTGAACCATGGACGCCACTTCAGGAAATAAGTAAACATACACACGCTCGGAAAAACGGTAATTCTGAACTAATGTACATGAATGCCAATTTTTTTTAACGATGATTAAATGAAGTAGGTATAGTTGAACACTTTCTATGGTTATTTGAATAGATTATCACAATATTATAACGAACGCGTTAAAATTCACGTTAAGTGCACGAAAAGTGGTTGTTCGAGTATATATATATATATATATATATATATATATATATATATATATATATATATATATATATATATATATATATTTAAGTCTCTTGGTCATTGCATATTATTCTAAAGATAATGATTGAATCTTGGGTGGCCTTTTAAATTTCATTTTTGTTTTCCGATATTTTAAATTAAAAATTGATATAACCTTCGTGAAAAAATTAACGGGAATCAGTTATCTTTCTGAGTATCATTGAAAACAATGATAAAGCAAGATTATTTTGTATGATGTAATTTGGGGGTGGGGGTGTGCAAAAGTATCCCGACATTTGTTTTTTCTTCAAACAACCTGAATAACAATTCACAGGACTGAACGATAATTTACTCCAAATATGAAATTAAAGAAAAGTAAATTGGTTATAGCTGATGATCATTCATTATAAAAATCAAACTTTCAGCTTGGATAGGCCAGCTCATAAAATCGATTCTCTTACATATCAATAAACTCTTACTAGTTTTTGATGACCATGGGCCCTTTTTTAAAAAAAATAACACTTACTTCAAGGTAATCATGTGTCAAATATGTATTTTTTTTCTTTTAAATTCGTCAAATTTACTGTTCAAACAAGACCAATTCTAGTTTATTGGCGTAAATATGAATGTATTATTCTGTCGGAATATAAAGAATCTGAAGACTGGGCCCAATCTGTTAGTTTGAAACTGATTAAATGATTGCTCAGATAGACTTCTTCTAAAGTTCTAAAAAAAAAAAATAATAAATAAATAAAAACATCCCACTTTTTCGCCTAATGAGATGAAACTTTGACATATATTTTTAGAGAATATCTGAAATGTCACATTAGGGGGGAAAGTGCAAGACTGCATAAAGCATCAATGAATTTGAAGTATTATAGCAATGCAAAATGAAGAAAAACAATTGGCCATTTGAACAGTTAAAGGATCACCAGCCATCCCAGGGAGATCACCGCCCTTGCAGATTTCCTATGTTTACAATAATAATAATAATAATTATAATAATAATAATAATAATAGCAATAACAATGCACGATAAAATAAGATGCCCTATTAATTATGAGATACGTGTTTAAAGTGCCCTCTTTGGTGGTTAATTACCAAGCCCATTTTAAATCCCAGAGGAAACACTATATACAACAAGGAAAATAAATTCAAAAATAGCTTCTCCAAACATGTAAAACTGCAAATATATCTGTAAAAAATACAAAGCATGACATGAAAATTAAAAGAAAGTATGAACAAAAGAAATCGCATGATCTTTAGGCTTGTTTGATGGTAAAGTCGGCTCAGTCCCAACATGCCCCATTTCTGACTATAATATAAGAACACAAAACGGAAATAAAATCTACAATTTAATATAACGAAAAAAGGAATATTTTCAATACCATAAGGCAACGTCATTCATAGCTGTTATCATTTATTGAAAACAGAGTAGATACAATTCGCTAAAACAACACACTACAATATTGTGAAGTAGAGCTACACGGTATTACCGGTATACCGGTTTACTGTGTATTTTTTTCCAGTGGTACATTTCATGGTACTTTTTTTTTACTGTACCGATACTTCGGTAGTTTCTGTCAGTAAGGAATGAACTTATATTCCCGAGTAATCTTGTTATGAATTTAATGATATTAACAGCATGTTTTCAGTTTTCATGACAAAATAATTCAAACAAATTATTATTATTATTTTTACAACACTGCTGTATTTGTCACAAATTAATTTTGAATATTACAAATATAATTATATTTATGATCCTTTAATCCCATGTTTGACACGTGTCACGTATGCCAACATGGTGGCCAAATGGGATGTTGTGAAATATATTCGAGCCAAATCCAACTTTTTTAACAATTTTGGATTAGGAAAAGCCATTTTTTTGTTATTTATTTGACTTATGTTAATGTGTTAAGTACATGTATTCCTTTGTAAAACTGCAGATCATCATAAGATTTTCAGGAGAGCAGTTGTTTTCTGTTTGAATTTTACGTAATTTCTTAAGTCCACTCAAATTTTCTCGTTTGTTGAGTAAGTGTGATTTATGTTTACTGGCCCTCTCTGATAAATATCTTGCAAAGTATTGGCATCCCACTCAAAGTTTCCCTTCCTATTATATCAATAGTGTAGCTTGTAAATT
The DNA here is from genome assembly GCA_029931535.1 of Margaritifera margaritifera. NCBI lineage: Eukaryota > Metazoa > Mollusca > Bivalvia > Unionida > Margaritiferidae > Margaritifera > Margaritifera margaritifera. The sequence goes on from JAQPZY010000498.1 coordinate 168,798, forward strand.
GTAGGCTTCAATGTCCACACTTCCTTTTTTTGTCAACAAGCTCTCTAATGTCAGCACAATGTCTTTCACAAGGTGTCAACAATATTGTAAGTTTAATCATCCCACTTTAGTTATAGTTTTTAGATTACAACTAACAACTAACATACACATAACAAATTCATCTACTATAAGGTACTGACCATTTAATTTTCGGGGAGAGGGGGCTTGGATTTTTTTAAAGCTGAGATATTTTCTTTTCTTTTATCTTTAGATAATTAATTTTGTTTCCTTCAAATAATATAATGGATATAATATGGTATTATTTTGCTATAAATCAGATCAAGATATTTTTTCCAGCTATTGACAGACGGAAATTATAACAAAAAGTATCAAGCCCCTGCCCCAGAACATTAAATTATTGTTTCTTAAATATAAAAAATATTAAACTGCACACACCATATGTAAAGTGTACCAACTATGTGATAAAAATTGCGGTATACCGTGATATGTATCACGGTATGTTCAGAATACCGCGGTACAAAGTTTTTCGTGGTGCCCAGCTCTGTTGTGAACATAGCCGTATCCTCAGACTTACAAAGTCTAGTGATCTAACGCGGCTACCGAAAGTGTTATTTCGTAATGTCGAAATGGTCATTAGAACCTACTGAGTAGAGGTATGATTCGTAGGATTTAGGCCTACCTCGAAGTTGTGAATGAACACAGCCTAAATACTTTTTAAACATATATTACAGAACACGACAATGCATAGCGGTAAATTTGAAAATGGTTCCAGAATACGTCAATAACAAACTCACAAAATGACTAACCATTCTTAAAGAAAAATCTTTATTCAAACACAAGCACATCCTCTCGTGTTTCTACTGAATGACCGAAATAGCATTTCATTTGCAAACCTCGACGTTGGGCCCAGGTATCAATGATAGACTGGTAATAGCTCTAATGAATAATAAGCATCTTGAGCTTAGAAGCAGTCTATTATTTATCCCTGTAGGCAGAACATTTCGTAATTGTTTCTATTTTTTTTAATTTTTTTTTTTTATTTTTATTTCAGACTATTTTAAAATACCCACAAGTTCGCATATCGAAATGCCGACACATGACATTTCAGGCAGTAATATTTTTTAGTTAGCCTGACAGACAAACTCCACTGATACTTCATATGGTATGTATTCCTGGCATATTGATAAATATTGATTAAAATTGTCAGTCAAAAGTCTTTCTTCACTCACCGAACAGTTGTCAAACTATTGTGTAGAGGTCAGGTATTTTACATCTGGAGCTGAATTCTCAGATCCGTAACCACCACCATCAAAATGTAGCCCACAAGCTTTAAGCTGATGGCTACAAGAAATTCTGTAATGATATGATAACATATGAATACCAACGTACCAACCAAATTTCATGTGTCTATCTTATGTGGATTTTGCTTGGTCGTGCTAACAAAAATTTGCCAAAGCAGTCTGGTTGACATTTGCCTAATGGCCAAATCCAAGAGAAGTTGGCTAAGAAATTTGGGAAATTTCATCCGCTGCTATTGATTGCATATGATATGAAGACAATGGATTCAAGGTTTCTCTACTTTTGGTTTCGTCATCCATAATTTATGGTAGGCCGATAAATCAGCCCCCAAACCTGTACTGATACTGATTGACGGTTTGGGGCCCCCAAACCGTCAATCAATATCAGTACAGGTTTTGGGGGCTGATTTATCGGCCTAAATTTATGGCACTTCAGCATCGTTTGCCCAATATTTAAAGGCCTCAATTCCAGGATCCTTGCTGTCAAAACTGGTCCAATTCTGTTCCAGCGTTTTTTTTTGTTTTTTTTTTTTTTTTTTTTTTTTATAGATAAAGTTGTTTTATCTGTTTTCTTTTTTTACTACGGTAGGTCATATTTGATGGTTATTTTGGGGCGCCCAAACTTATCTGATGATTGGCATTATTTGTACAAAATCTGAGAGCTCTCAATGCCCGGATTCTCTCTGTCAACTTTGGTCAATTTTGTTAGAAAAAGTCTTTTAAAGTTTTCTTCTATTTTTAGTAACAGCCGCCATAGGTGGTGGCAGATCGACATCATCTATACAAAATAAAGAGCCGTCTATGCCAGAATGATTTCGGTCAAACTTGGTCAAATTCTGTTCAGCACCTTTTGAGAAGAAGTTGTTTTAAGGTTTTTCTGTGTTTCATGACGGAGGGTCATATTTGATGTCTGATAAGCGCAATTTGTACAAACTTATAAGACCTTCATGCCAGGATGATCTCTGTCCAAGATTGTTTGAATTAGTTTAGTGATTTTTTAGAAGAATTTCAAAATATAAATTTTTGTCGGACGCAGGATGGACGAGTGGCCGTATCATAAGATCATTTGGCCTTACGACCAGATGAGCTACAGTCTCTGGTCCGTTAAGTGTAACAGAATAAAGGTTGCGTTTCCGTTTCGCTACCATGGTGTTGCATTACTGTCACGATTTCATGAGGATGATTATAACTGTGCAATCCTGCTAGAATTACAACCATTTCGATGCGTTACAACTGTTGCGGAGCGTTGCGGGATAACCGTTGCAGTGTTTTACAACCGTTGCGGAGCGATAATATCGTTTTTGTATTGAATTTCAGATCAACTATTAAACCGTTTGGATTGACACTGTTTCTCTACATATTTTAACATTTTTTTTTATTCAAACTTTAGAAACTATTTTAATCTTTTACAAATTTAAACTTTCACCAGGGAATAGCTACTAGCTGAAATTATATATATATATATATATTACGACTCTATGGTCTAAGAAAAATGTTACAAAAAGGAAGTGAAACCAACAATGGAAGTAAAATGAACAAACAATTTATTTCTAGACAATTAAAGTGAAAATTAAAAAAACACCTACAGTAACGTGAATTAAAATCCAAATAATCCAATAATCCCAAGTGTCTTAATCACAAGTCCTAAATAATGAATGTTCTGAATGAATTAATGTTCCGAGTGAATGAATGTTCCGAATGAATGAATCTTCCTAATGAATGAATGTTCCGAAAGAATGAATGTTCCAAATGAATGGGTAGTCTAGAATGTCCTGATGTACCCCAACAATGTAATCCAGATCATCTTTGAGAATGTCCACATGTATCCAAAAGTCATATATTTAAATCCAAAGGTTAATGAGCACTTTAAGCAACTCCAATGAATGTTCCAATAAATAATTCCTTTCCAATTATATATACAGCAATACAGTATTATGGCATTACAGTACTACAGGATTACAAGATTACAGCACAACTATGATTACAAACAAGCTGATGATTCCAAAAGACTGATCATAAAAAAGCAAGAATGTTTTCAACACAAGATTTAAAACTGGAATGGAATCTTGTTTACCAAATGTTGTATAAATATAAGACAAGTCATATGACAGAATGTTCTAGAATATTATATGGTGTTTGTGACTTTTGACACATAACTCTAAAGGAAATTCTGGTTTTATCTGTAAACAAAATCTACCCTGACCTCAAATTGAATCAACAACTTGTTTCCTTGAACTCAAACACTAAGTAAACAACCTAATTCAAGGACAATAGCTAAATATGTCAACATTACACTTAACATTAAGGTTTAAGCAAATATTAAAGTCAAGAAACATTTATAATTTACTAAAATATTAAGTACATACCAAAGCGGTATGAAATGATGTCAAAAAGTAAACATTTAAAATATTGCATGTACTTTTTAGCACAAAAATAAGAACATTTCATGTTGAATAGCTTCTAATTTTAAAGTGTTATATCCATATCAGCAAGTTTCTTATGCATTATTTGATTTCTAATAGCAATACCAGTGCGCGCGTGTGTGCGTGCATGTGTGTGTGTGTGACCTTCCCTTAATATACATCAATTGCGCTATCAGCAATTTTAACGGAAATTAGAATTCACAAGTCATTGTTCTGTCTTTACTTTTTTCCGTCTGGTGGATATCAGCACTACTGAGAGAGAGAGAGAGAGAGAGAGAGAGAGAGAGAGAGAGAGAGAGAGAGAGAGAGAGAGAGAATAAATTGAGTGACATACACAGCTAGTGTTTACATTTAGATAAACCAAAGTCTGATGAATGTTTAATTTGATTATTTATACACAATTTAATGGAAATCGGTATTTTTCCGATTATGCATATCCACAAATCGCATATTTACAATCCAAAAGAAAACTGAAGAAATAAATTATCCTGTCTATAACTTGGGAACAGATTCCAAAGAAATATACTTCAAATAAAAATACTTTTCTCCCCAGAATATAATTTTTATCCCCAAGCCAACGAGGTTGGGATAGAATATATCGGTTTGCCCGTTCGTTCTTGGTTTCGTTCGTTTGTTACGTCCTCAATATCTTGAATCCTATTTTACCTACACTCATGAAAATTCGCATGTGGATGTATCAAAAGAGAAGTAACTCAGCCATACCAAGATAAATGTAACCTAATTTACAGGCTTGAGTGACGGTTGTATCTTCAGCTATTCATTCGTTGCGTCCTCAATATCTTAGGCCTTATTTCACATACACAGTTACATTCATGACAATAAATATGTAGATGCACCTCAAGGAGGGTAAGATAACCATACAAAAAGGCTACTGTTACCTAACTGTCATGCTTGAATGACTTTTGTATTTTTAACTAACCGTGTGTCACACCCTCAGTACCCTGGATCCTATTCCATCTGCACTCATGACAATTCGTACGTGGATGCATCTCAAAGAGGGTAACTCAACCATAAAAAAATTAGGTCATAGTGACCTAATTTTCGGGCACTGTGTGACTTTTCTATTTCCAGTTAATCACTCGTTAACCAGCAATATACTGGAATCTTTTTCACGTACACTCATCTTAGGGTATTAAACTATAATTTTACAAAATATGTGAGATTGTAGTAAATTCTGTGGATCTGTTTTTTCCCGAGATCATCCATGTGCATTGATGCGAAATCCAAACAAAGTGTCTCCTGGGATCACTTTTACAATACGCTAGTAAGCTGCACATTGTGTGGAAAATGCAGTTAATTGTGACAGAAATATATTTAAATCTACTTCATCTACAGGCTTATTTATCTTATCATAAAAACACCTGCATGGCATAATATTTCGGCTCACACTATCACATGAAAAAAAAAAAAAAAAAAAAAACACACAAGAAAAAAACAAACTTAACAGAACAAATCTGATATTTTTATTTTTTTATGAGAACTGATCTGGTCTAAAATTCTACGACATTTTTCTTCACACTGTCGGATATTACAGGTATGATACTGTCTATCGTCATGACTTTATACATTCAATGACCAACGACTATTGTTTTTCGCCAACTATTTTGCCACTTTTCCGGCAGTGGTCTGACCATGAACATTTTTTTTATGTATGAAGGAGGACATAACTAATTATGGTTAGTGCAAAATGAATTTCAAATTAAGTACATACAGAAAAGCATAATAGGCAGACAGTTTAATAAACATGTAATAAATTATAGATAGAATGAAGTAATTGTGGTAGTTCCATGAGGTTCACTACCAATGTCTTTTACTAATAAAGTTTCATAGAAGCATGAAAACTACGTATAACTACCTTTTTAGGTGACCAACAGCAGAAGCACCTGTAGTAAAGTCACCAATTTTCCTGACCGAGTTGATGGTAAAATACACCCCACTTATAAACAGCTATTGAGAAATAAATATGTTCATATATTTTAACAAGGTGTTTAGTCGTAGCCATCAGCTGGACCACATTTGGAATAAACGACAATATACAGACTGGTATAGAGGAAGTAACAAAATTCACTCCAGCATTAAGATTAGGTCCACGTCACCAAGTTTTGCAATGGTTGAGGTGCTCTATCAATTTTTATATGTTGGTGAAAAATAATCCAAGATATTAAAGATTAACGAACGAATAGCTAAACATACAAATGTCAATCAATCCTGAAAACTAGGTGAAAGGGACCTACTTTTGGTGTGATGCACTGAGATGTATCCACATACCAATTATTTAGAGTGCAAATGAAATAGGATCCACGATATTGTTGGTGTAACGAAAGGAAAGCTGAAAAAGGTCACTCAAGAGGTAAAATCGGGTCACAGTGACCACGTTTATAATACGTCTGACTCGCTGAGTCGCTTTTCTTGTGATGCATCCACATGCAAAGTTCAATGAGTGTTGATGAAATAGGATCAAATATATTGAGGGTGTAATGAACGAAAGCAAAAAACACCAAAGTTACTCAAGCGTTAAACTTATATAATTTTGAATTAGTTTCGATATGGTAGGATTATTCACCTTGATATAAAGCCACATCTGCAGTTTTCGTAAATGTAGGTGAAATATGATCATCCTTATTGAGAGTGTAATAAACGAACAGCTAAAAATATACAAAGTCACTCCCTGAGATGCATTCACATACCATTTTTCATGAATGTGTATGAAATAGAGTACTAAATATTGAGGTTGTTACGAAAAAACAGCTTGATGAGATGTATCTACATACCAAATTTCTTGAGTGTAGGTGAAATGTGTCTCAAGATATTGATGGTATAACTAACGGATACCTGAAAACACAACCGTCACTCTAGAGTGAAAATTGGATCACACTAACATAGTTTTTGTATTGTTGACTTATTCTCCTGGAGATACATTCACACGCCAATTTTCATGAGTGAAAGTGAAATAGTGTCCATGATATTGAAGTGCAAATAACAGAACGCTGAAAAGACAAAAAGTAATTCAAGCGTGGAAATTAGATCGTATTGGTCTAGTTTTGGAAAGGTGGAGTTACTTTGGTTGATACGCATCCACAATCCGAATTTCGTGAGTGTACATGAAATGGGATCGAATATATTGGGGGTGCAACGAACGGAAACAGTTAAAAAGTACAAAAGTCACTCATGTGTGAAAATTAGGTTATAGCGACTTAGTTTTGATATGACGGAGTTGCTCTCCCTAAGATGCTGAAGAGTTTTTGTTTTTGTTGGTTTCAACGACACTTTTAACACACACATACGAACGTACATAGGAACACATGAACAAAAGGGCAAACCGCTATGTATCCTGTCACAACTTCTTAGGTAAGGGGATAATAAGGCGACTGACTTATAAGCGGCTTGACTTATAAGTAACAACATGCCAGAACCGTATGACAAATCATCACCATTCTATTATGGAAGCTAAGACCGAGTGTCCCCATTAAACTATGCTTCAGCTAAACTCGGGTGATATATATTGTTCGAAATTACTTGCCTACTTGATATCTTCAGCAGAATGCAACTGATCTATGATTCTGCCTTTATTTAATCGAAGATGAAAGCTAAAACTATAAACTTTGTCTTTCTTGTCAATTTAATGACATAGGTGTTACATCTTGTAAAATATAATGGTGAGCGCAGCTCGATCGCGAAGCGAGTTCTTATGGTAATGCCAAGCATATTAATATCGGAAGAAATTTCATTTTTTTATTTTAAAAAAAAATTGTTTTCAGTTTTCAATTTCTGGTTTGTCATGATTTACTCTATAATATTAGTCATCAGAAAATACATCTTTCAGAATAGAAGGCAGAGAAGACATTTTTCCAATTATAAATACATGACTTAAAAGATATCTGGGATATCCATTGAAGAAATTAGTATTCCACGCAACTCAAAATTAATTCCTTTACACAGGCGACGAACGCACAAGTACCCTATGCAAATCGTTTCAATTACGTCACGCAATATTGTTCTTGTCCGCGAGCATTTCTCTACTGTATTACGAAGAGTCCGGACGGTACATGCAGCAGTACTCAAATGATCGATAGTGCACTCGTTTCTCTAATGCTTTGCCTATTTCATATTAAAGACTGTAACAATTAAATAGATCAGATATGCCCATCGTACAGACTGGCCTTGGGTGGTCGTGGTGGTGGGATGGAAGCATAATGAACATTGTTGGCGATTTAAAGTTTATGTTCCCACTTTATATATATATATATATATATATATATATATATATATATATATATATATATATATATATATATATATATATGTATTTTGACTATATGACTTCCAATGATCACAGAAATAAACTATACATTGTAATTAATTCTAACAGATTTTAGTACCAAGATGACATTATTGTAATCACAAATACGTAACACTATTAAATAAAATGACTCTAGAACAAACAATATTTTTTTAGTTTCTAAAACGTTACGAAAATTGACAAAATCTAAACATTCACATTAATCTTTGAACTGATCACTTAAACATGTAGTTATAAAACTGAAGTTACTCACCCGTAACATCTGTGTACACTATGGTCTAAGTTCATGGTCACTACGGTGTGAAGACATTTATGCATGAGCTTTGATGTACATTTATGGGATTGTTTAAAATATTTTAAAATGTTTTGGACTGATATTGGCCTACTCTAATCGTCAGGCAGGGTACTATATTGTACTGATTACAGATAGGTTGAAAATAGTTGTCAGAAACGTACATATAATTAACTCTACTTGTTTTAAAACCACCGAATGTACCAATCAGCCCCAGGTCACTGATAGTCTTATCATATATCGCCATAGCGATGTATTCGAGAAAACAATATAGATAGGCGATATCGAATAAATTTGAGGTACCCTCCCCCCTTAAATCTACGTAAATCCGTTTGCAGTTCACTGCAGAGCACTAATAGAGAGTAGAATGTTAACCGTTAGTACATTTCAATCGACACATGGTTGTTAGATATAAATATCAACAGTCTACATGCAATAGTCAGTGAAAACCCCCAATTAAAAGCTGGAATTCTCTGCAAGCTGTTACCTTGGCCTTACGTTTATTGCCAAATTGGATTGATCTAAAATAATATAAACACCATGATACTGTCATGACTATATCGTAAAAGACTTATCGTGAGCCAACGTTTCACGATAACATCAGTATAGGTCACTGGTGATTGATAATGCATGTAGTTTGTCCAAGTACGTCTCTTCTCCATTAATTCAGCTGTTGTTTTGTTCAAAGAGTAACTTTGTTTATCGTTTCACGCTTATTTTTGGTATAATTGTGTCACTTGCCCCTTTTAGCACTCTATAGGAATGTGTACGTGGACGAAACAGAATAGCGAGCAACTTATCCACAGTGTTTGAGCATCTGCATGTTTGTAAGCATCTCAAAATTAGAAAATATTTCAATATTTCTCTGTAATTAATTAAATGTATAGTTTCAATTATATTTCAGTTTGCTGTGAATTAGGAAATATCACTACCTACTTTATTCCGAGTTTAGCAGATTAGCGAGGAACGTACACTGTATAGCGAAACTCATTTACGACAGGTGTACGCAGGCTTGCGAATGGCGTACGCAGGGAATTTATTCTTTTTGTTTTGTTTTCTTATATTACAAATGTCATCAGCTTCAAACATTTCAATGCATATTTGCAGGTATCTTCCTGTTTGCAACTGATTAACAAGGCTTAGATATAAATCTAATCGTAACATTTTTGATTAGCAAGTTTGATTTTTCTTCTCTCAAACGGAACGGCAATTATAATGAGAAAATCCTCGAGATACAAGGCCAAGGGTACTAGTAGTCCGCTCCTAGAGTCTCTCCCGGGAAATACCATTAAAACAACAACAACAACAACAACAACAATAATACTATTAATACCAAGACTACTACTAATACTAATAATAATAACAATAATAATTGTTGTTGTTGTTATTATTATAATTATTATTATTATTATTATTCTTATTATTATTAGTCTAACGTGTAAAATACGGTGTATATAGAGTTAATATTTCTTGAATTGTCGGATAAAACGCATCATCTAACACAAAACTACTTTTAGGAGTTATCTCCTTTATTTCAACGTCATTCCATCAGCAAGTAACATAAAAAGGTGAATGGGATATCAAAAGTCATGGTTAAATCTACACGTGGAATTTTACGTAAATATACATGGTACGTTTTCAGCCGGAAGGTACAGCTAAAGTACAACCTAGCGACCTTTTTACATTGGTCAATAGTCTCAGGGTAATTTCTTCCTGTTGTGTTTATCTGGGATTGTAACCAGACCGCTTGTCCCTTTGACCTCACAGTCACAGAAAATTTACGTTAGAGTTTTGGTTCAAGTGTTTTGTTTAAAATTATTACTTGCTTATATTTCCTCAGTCTCTTGCTGGATTGTGTTTCTACCTTGAATAATGTATTATAACGCAAAGACAAAATTCATTCTGCGACACTCGGTCTCGCTTCGTTGCTTTTGTAGTCAAGATCACAGACTTAGAAAACCTGCAATTAGGTTTTGGTCTTATTTTTTATATTTTTTTTGCTTCCTTATATCTCCTAAACACACTGATGTTTTTCATAAATTGGATGAGTCATTATGAAGCTAAGACAATTAATTACGCTCGTTGGGTCAAGGTCACGCGTTTTACACCAATGCTTTGATCGTGGCCTCGACATGCACTCCTGGACAGCTTGTATGATATACTGGTCGCACACCGAATTCGAGTATGCCATGGCCTGCGTACGCTATCCGGGCTCCATCGTCCAGCGTACGTTGTCCGTTATTAGTTGCTTGTTATCGCTGCTGCTCCTAAACCGCTCGGAAGAAGTCATGCATACAACTTGGCATACAGTTCATCTAGTCGGACCTCATGAAGATAGTGCAACTGGGACATCCAACATGGCTGCCGGTGGCAATCTTGAAAATCTTGTTATCACTACTCCTTCTGAATGGATTGGTTTTTCACCTTGGTCCTTGATGAAAATGGTGCCATTTTGATTTCCATCATGGTCCACATAGCTGCTATGTTGAACATATTGTTATCCCTCCTCCTTGTAGTGATGGTCGTACAAAGTGCTTTAATTAATTAAAAGGCTTCTTACGATATCTATTTGATCCAAAATGAGATTGGTGCTGATCTGACCTCCAACATCGTCGCCCAAAAAGATAAATAAATATATATATATATATATATATATATATATATATATATATATATATATATATATATATATATTCGTCGCTGATGTCAATATGATCATTCATTCAGAAGGTTCAGAAGGAGTAGCTACAATACACTTTTTATGATGGCTTGAATTTCACTCCTCCTCGCCCACGCTAGGGAGAGAAGGAATATCGTGTTAAGGAAAAAGGATCTTGAAGGAAACTTCACTCAAAGGTTCATAAGGAGGTTTAGATAACGACCAAAGAAAACACGAAAAGTTACATCTAGGCATTAAAGAACAAGAAACTGGCTGCTGTAGTTCAAAGTACATGAGTAGTTCTGAAAGATGGGAGTCCAACCCTATAATCGAGCCTACATAGAACGTAAGAGTATTAGAGTATAGCCCTTAATAGCGGAAACCGAGAAGTCGAAGAGAAAAAGGCGGCAATCTGCAACTGCAATTAAATCGTGGCAGATAGAATCAATGCATTTCCTACTGTACAGTCGATCCCACCTCAGACAGAAGGCTTCCACCACCCATGACATCTCGCCTGGCACTGGAAAGACATAAAGAGGAAGCTTGTTGTTCAACCTCGTTGCGAACAAGTCTATCATTGGCTTTTCACCACAAATGAAAAAGTGTCTCTGCTACCAACTGGTATAAGGACCATTCCATGAGAACTCCTCGTCCTTGTCTGGACAGGCTGTCCGCCAGAATATTTCTTTTGCCTGGAATGTGGCAGACTCTGAGAGGAATATCCTCCGAAGCTGACTAACGGAGGAGGTTCCAGATTTCCAAGCAGAGAGATGGAGCATGAGTGTCACCATGACGTATGTGGTACGCCACGACCGACGTGTTATCCGTAGCGACCATAATAGTGATGTATTGTGTGTTTGACGCAAAACTGTATAGCTAGAAAAACAATTTGCATTTCTAGTTTTTTTTTTGTCATGGGAAGATATTTCCTGAGACAACGAGCCCTGCAGGACTACTCCCTCAGTCTCTTGGTGAACACATTAGCCTGAAACTGAAGTTTCGGTGTATAGGAAGAGTGAGGTTCCGGGGCGTGAATCAGAACGCCTGTGAAAATCCTGTTCTGATTTTGCCATCAAATCAGATGTCGACAAAATCTGGGTCCTAAGGGGATCCGAGCGGACAGGGGATCCTTGTGAGGTCTCCAGTTTGCTAAAAGCAAGAACTGGAGAGGCCACATATGAAACCTTATTAGTAGACCTAAGTCTGCTGCCGCATTCATATTTCTCAGGAGTGAGAGGAAGAGGCGAGTAGAAAACGACGTCTTCTCGCTCAGTTTTGCTATGTGAGATTGTATCTGTGAGATCCTGTCCCTTGATGGGAGAGAAACATCATCCTCACGTCATCGAAATTTTGAGAAGGGATCATATCTGATTTCTTCTGGTTGGGTATTAGACCCAGACGAGTCACGGTCTCCCAACAAAGGGCACTTATGAGGACATTTTGCATCAGCCAGTCGTCCAAGTACTGGTTGGTGGGTACCCCTAAAGACCTTAAACGAACCGTTATTACACCCATCACACTGGTGAAGGCTATTGGAGCTAGAAGATAGGCCTAAGGGAATACTCTGAACTTGGAAGATAATGTATCCCAGACAAAACCGGATGAATTTCCTGCAGGATGCGAGGATGAGGTTGTGAAGATGTGCATCCTGAAGATCCATGGATACCGCCCAATCATTCAACTTGATCGCATTCCAGATTGAGGCGGTTGTCTCCATCCTGAAATGCTCGTCCATAAGAAACTTGTTCAATGGGGAAAAATCGATAATGAGTCGAAACTTTGCCCTGCTATTTTATTTCTAGGAAGATCGGGGAATCATGTTCTGGACTTTGGATGTTTGCCACATTCTGCGCCATTCCTTAGAAGGATGTACACCACTTCCCATAGGGATATCAGTTGGAACTGTTGGATCCAAACGGCGTTCTTTGAAAGAGGTGAAGAGTCCCAAAAGAGAAGCCAGTGAACCTCCTTTATCGTGGAAAAGACCCACACATCGTCTGTGAGGTCCGACCATGCCTTTAAAAACGGGCCCTTCTGGCACTTACTGAGAGGTAGAGATTGATGTCGACTTTTCAAGAGAGGATGTCATTCACTAGGGCCAACTGAAACCTCCTTCGGAAAGGGGAGGGGTCCCTTAGACTTCCTCCCCGGGCCCTTTCGACCCCCTTTTCGTGTGAAAGACGGGCAGAAAAGGAGTTTTAAACTGAGTCTGATAATTTTGCAGAGGCACTACTTCAAACGTTTTTGAAGGTGAGCCATCGACCTTTTAGGATGGTGACGTTTCTTTGCTGCTTTAGCCGTATTCTGTACCGCGGCCAGGGACCGGTGTTGATGACCCCTTAAGTCTTACAGAACCACTGTAGGGATAAGCCCTCCTAATAACGTCCCCGTATCGATCGGGGCGGTCCTCAGGAGACTTTTGATGTCCTAGAACAAAACTTTAGGTGTCTCTAAGACGGCATCCCTATGAAGGTGAAGGAGCTTGGCAGAGAGCACCATAGAGATCGAGAGCCTGTGTCTCGATGTCTTGGCAACGACTTAAAAACTCTACAAAGTGGCCGGAGACAATAATCCTTTATTAAACAAATTGAAAGAGGCAGCCGAAAAAAGATTGGCATGGGAAGCTATAGTAACTAATTTACGAGCCCCCATTTCCAAAGCTTCGAAGGACTTTATGGGGAGATTGGACCAAATCCCTGCAGATCTCCGCTTGGGAAGCATCTGAATGCAAGGCGAGTGGGGGCTTAAGGGGCCAAGCGGGTGAATGAACATTGTAAGTTAAGCCGGTAACCAGGGAAGATGGGACAGACAACCTTTTTTGCTCTGTGGCCACCTCGCGACAACTTCTGCATTAACTCCCTAACCATCGCCTCGTGAAAACTTCTGCATCACCTCCTTAACCATCGCTGTGTGGGAGCAACATAAGTTCCATTTAAGATTGTGCCCCAGAGAACCTCTAATGGCCAAAGAGAATCCAAGCGTCTGAAGACCATGAGGGCTTCGGACATAGATCTGGGGGAAGGAGGCGCTCAACGAGATTTAATGCCTTGTCAAAAATCCAAACATCTTCCTCCTGCATCACTTGACCCGTAGGTTGGGACGAAGATGGGATCACTAGGAAGGAGAAGGGAGCAATGCAACTGAGCTTTCTGAGAATTCATTTGCATGAACCAAAATTGAAATTCGGCATCTTGTATGTGCTCTTTGGGCGAGACAAGACTATCTATCCCTTCTAATCCACCTTCTTGGATAGGGGGACTTAATAATTGTGGGTTCATCATCATGTCTCCGCTCACAGGGCAGGAAGGACTAACCCATTGTTACTATCTTTTCAGAGAGGGGGATTGATGATCCCTTCTCAACACAGGATTTTTCTTCGATAACAAAGTCAGACTGGAGGGACAGGGTCTACAGCCAGCCCAGTCCACTGACCCATTGAGCAATGGGAAGGTCATCCATGGTGCCATAGAAGGAATGGGAGACATGTCAGGTTCACCACCTGGTGGTGGGATTCCCTGAGGGCCATATGGGTTGAATGGAAACATAGAGAAAGTGGGATGTTGACCTGATCCCTCTCCATATATGTATGGTGGAAATGCAGAACTAGTTCTCCATAGGGATTACATGGTAGTAAGGTGAAAAAAAGATGGGGGGGGGGCTGTAATCTACCAGACCCATTTTCCTAGACTGATAATTGGTATTCAAACCTAGTGTCTGGTGCTTGGTTACCAGTATCTGGTACTACTGTCCTTACCCTGTGACCGGTACCCAGTACCTGGTGATTGAGATCCAGTGACCATTCCTTGACACATTACCCAGTGTCCAGTGCCCAATGCTGGGTGACCAATACTAATTACCTTACTCTGTGCCCGGTGCATGGTACCTGATGCCAGTGAACAGCCAGTGGGCAAACATCTGTCAAGCAATGAAGACCTGATGGAGGAGTCTCTAAACAAGGAACTCAGATCTAACAAATGATCTTTCCTTGATCTGTAAGCAGATCTACTAGAGTAAGAAGAAGCCCATGCTTCCCTTGTGCTTGGAAGGCGAGACTTGCTACCAGGTGTTGGCAATTTTTGTCTATCAGGACATACCAAGGATCCCTCTCTCTCATGGTAGGTGACAACTTCCTTCCTCCAGGAAGTGTCAGTGCCACTACCCTTGATGAACAAGGTGGTTTCCATACTATGAAAAGTGCCCTGGAACTCTCCCTTATGGGAGCTGATGACTTCCCTATATCGGGAATTCCCTATATCCTAGACCCCTCCTGAGAATAGAGGGTGTCTTCCACCACTGAAGAGGAAAGTGGATCCCCTTATTCCAATATATATCAGCCAAGTCCCACACCTCATCCAGCCAGATAGAACAAAATGGACATCTGTCAGTGTATGCACATGAAGTGAACACCTAGCAGGTGGGGTGCATATCCCAAACAGCCTTTTTATGGCTGCATTTATATTTTCATTACCACATTTACCCACACCTTCAGGCATGATGAATTCTGAAAGAAAAATAAGGCCAAACATAAATCACCCAGAACAAGAAATGAGTCGGTAATACTTACCATAACACTGGTTTTTAAGGGAGGGATAACAATGTAGAAGCACTGCTTCACAAGAAATTAACAAACAACCCTCAAATTCCAAAAAAGGACACAGATAAATGAAATTGACATAAGGACAGGGGAAGAAAATATCAAACATGACACAGAAAATTATACTATTTTTGGCTATTATGCCAAAAGACTCTGCAAGTGATGAAAAATGTTGAGTGCAAGCTCTCAGAGAAAAGTGATAGCCACAGAGAGTTCAAGGAAAAGGACAATATTCTGAATGACAGAATAAGTTGACTAAGGTCTGACTGGGATCATGCTGTTTCTTATTCTAGACTTCCAATTACTAATTGGAGGTGGAAATAATCACTTTGGACTGGGGATTAGTACCAGGAAAAGATATAGTAATGCAATAAAAGCAGATAATGTATTACTGCTATTAAGATATACATTTTCATTCTTGAACTGAGACTAGATTCATCATGTATGATGTCTGAGTAGATTATGTCCTAGCACTGATGAAATGTAAGAACTCTAAGCTGTGTCTGCATATGAGCAAGAATATGTTTTTCTAACTTTAGGCTCTTGAATGAGTCTTGCAATAATTTTAAAAAAAACACAACTAATTATAAAGAAAAATCTTTATTATATATAAAGTGTATGGATTTGGAAGGTTTTTGCCATGCCTATACATGCAGGTTGGAAATGTTCATGCATTTGAAGAAAATACGATACAAATCAGTCAATTAACTATCACAGCATTTTAATTGGTAAAAACATGATACCATAATAAATAAAAGTGCACTCTTTATATATCTACATGTTGCAAGAAATACACTTTTTTAAGAAAATAATCTATGAACAAAAGTCCCTCAAAGGAATTGACATTCTACTGTCCAAAAAGAATTTCCTGGAATTCAAGATAAGACAATTTCTTCTTTTTACTGATGAGTGTTGAAACCATCTCTGATATTCTTGAGCAATAAGATTTTAAAATTAGGTACTGTGGCAGCCATATTGGATGTCATATCTGCACCATTTTCATTCAGGACCAACTAGATATCATAATTAGTCTTCTGGTGAAAACCCCATGTCAATATAACTTTATATTTAGGAGGAGTAGGGATAATAAGATATTAAAGATGGCTGCCATGGCAGCCATATTCTAAATCAGATCAGCACCAATTTCATTTAGAACTAACTAGATATTTTAAAAAGGCTTTTAGTGAAAACCCCATGTTTATATGACCATCCATTCAGGAGGAATAGAGATAACAAGATTTTCAAGATGGCCAATGTGGTGGCCATATTGGATCTCCAAGCAGCAACATTCATTAAAGACAAACTAGACCTTGGGATGAATGTTTGTGTAATGTTTCATGGCAATCCTCCAAGTGGCTTACAATGAGTAGGGATAACAAATTGGTGCTAATAGATGGACAGACACATGATGGACAATAGACAACAGATGATGAACAACATGCCATCCCATAAGCTCTTCTGGTACATGACCAGTAGAGATAAAACTAACCTCCAATGCTTTGATAATTATAAGTGTTCCTCAGTATGTGGTGTCTCACCCATGAACTGCTTTATGATGAAGCAGCTCTCCTTGTTAACCAGGTTTGACAGGAAAACCTAGCATATAGGGTACTAACTTTAGGCATATAGTAATATTACAAAAATTTCAGTTAGATATAGTAACTGATACTGAAGATACCTTTACAGTACTTTCAAAAACTGGTGTTTTCCTTAATGATCACTACTATGCACATACTAACAGTATCTTAATGTTTATGCCACCAATGGTGCTATTGTATGCAAGACAGGAAACCTCAGCATATCAGGATAGAAACTTTAGACATGTAGTAATATTATTCCCAAATTTAAATTGAATACAGTGACTGATGTAGAAGATACCCGACTTTCAAGAAATGTTAATTTTAATAATTTGCAATTTTAAATGTTGATGATGTCACTGCCATCATTGTCTGAAAAGTAATACCCATGTCTCACCCATTCACATGTGAGATGAAAATAGCACCATATTTAAAGTATCATTCCTCTTTGAATTTGTTATAGAAATTAGTCAATTGTACATCCAAGTTTTACATAGGTTGTCAGCCTTAAAATTCCCCAACTTTTCCATTGATTTTCCTTTTGTCAGATTATAACTTCCACTCTTAATAGAATATTAATTCACACCTGTCTAACCAATCAGCTAAAATTTTAAAGCCTGTATTCCTTGAAGCAATCAAATGGTAGCAAATGACATAACAAATATATAATACTAATATATTATTCCTTTTGTCTAGATATAATTCCTGGTTATTATGTGCATGTATTCGGATAGTAGTGATCAGTAAGGAAAACGTAAAAGAAGCAAACATGCAAATAACTATACAAACATATAACACACAGCTATATAATTTCTTAAAAATAACATTTTCCAACTACTTACTGATTGCTCAAAACTAAGTTAATCTACAGTAACTTAAATACAAAACTTAACCAGATCTCCAATGAATTGTCAATAAAGGATAAAAGCAAATATAGAAATATGTGTGTGTGTGTGTTAATATATCCATGTCAGTCATTCTTTTACAAAACACAGCATCTTCCAAATCACCATGTATACAACAAGACCTACTGATTTTAATACTAATTCCCATGCAACCAATGTTGTGAACCTGTAACTGAATTTGACTTTAAGAAAAATTCAGGTGGTTAAGAGAGCATAGGGGTTAACAAAATTTAGACCACAGTGGTACATGTTCTGGTCCCTAGTTCAACAATGCTAGTATTAGTGGTCATCCATCAAAGGTTTATGGGTTGTCTGGGTTCTTTAAATTCTTTCAACTTAGGAACCATCTGGGCCATCCCAAGTAGCATGCTTCCTATTTAAAACCTTGTTCTAGCTGTAAATGTGTCACCTACATTATAAGTGATGTGACCTTATACTAAGGCATGTTTCAACAAGTATATAGTAAACAAAACACTAAAGAGAACTTAATGATGTCAAAACACATTAGAAGTGGTTCTCAGTGGTACTTGGTCTGGTCCCCAGTTCACCAGTGCTAGGGTTTAAGTGGTCAGCCATTCATGATTTAAGCTTCCTTTCACTTCTCATAATTCTTTGGTCTTAAGAACCCTCTGGCCATCAAAACTACCATGCTTCCTTTTTAGAACACTGTTCTAGACATAAATGTTACCCACATTAGAAGTGAGATGACCTTACAAAGGTATGTTCCAACAAGATTGTGCCATAATAGCCTAGACACAGAGACAACAAAACTGTATATTTAATGATGTATTGTCATATTATAATTGGTTTTCAACAGCCTAGAACTAAAATTAAATGAAATATATTAAGTAGCAAGAATAGAACAAAATTTAACCAATTAATGGGGTCCATGATCACACCCTAATTTTGCTATATATGTATGTATGTATGTATGTATGTATGTATGTATGTATGTATGTATGTATGTATGCATGTATGTATGTATGTGCATGCATGTATGTATGTATGTATGTATGTATGTATGTATGTATGTATGTATGTATGTATGTATGTATTGGTTTAAATGGCACTTCAACACAAGCCTGACTATAAAGTTCTAAAGCTGTATATTGAAGGGCTATGTATATCTAGTCAGAGGCTACTGTGCTATGTGCGTGGCATTAAATCTTGCTGTACAATTGACAAAAATAAATAAATTTTACCAAGAAAGCAACTCAGGTGCAACATGTGATTGCAATCTATGGTAAAACCTGTAAAAATCTGAATCCTAAAAGAATTCAAGCATGGAAAAAATCTGAATTTAAATAAATGTGAATATTTGTTCCCAGCCCTAACTTTTATTTTTTTCAGGTGAAAAACCAGTGTATTATTTACAGCATACATATAGTTGATATAGTTGCTAATAAAGTTGCTAATAATGTGTGTGTGTGAGAGTTATAGAGAGAGAGAGAGAGAGAGAGAGAGAGAGAGAGAGAGAGAGAGAGAGAGAGAGAGAGAGAGAGAGAGAGTTGGTTGTAAGCAGTCATTGATAACTGTGCTGCAGAATACAGAGATACACCAAAAATTGAACGTTCACTATACTGAATTATGCAAAGTTTAAAAAAAGTTAAAATTACATCTCTGTTATAATGGAGTGAAGGAATTATTAGCTAAAGTAATACAAATCAGGAACTAAAGGAGTAAAAAATAGACAACTGCATTACAACAGGTATGCTCACTAAAATAATAGGAAGAAAAAAAAAATACTTAAAATAACCCTGGATATCAGACAAGGAAAATTTTGTGGAGTCAAAAAAAATACACATGATATGACAAACTTATTTCGCTGCAAATGCTTATATAGTGAGCTGGGTTGTGAGTGAAACTAAATGACAGTTGTAGTGATACATACCAGACCTTCATTAATATCCAATTTTTTTCAGACGACTATCTACAGTCGTTTACAGATGTTTAATCCTTAAGCTTGACATTTTAAATAAATAATGGACCAACATAATAGTCACTAGTTCATTTAAGATATTAATTTGGTCAATATTTTCAAGTAAAGATATGCAAATTTTGGGAGAAGAGAAATATGAGGACAAAAACACATGCACATCATCTGATAGCATGTTGATAGTGGGAACATGTTTCTACTTTAAAGGCATCACAATTCTTTGAAGAAGAGTGACCTGTTAATCTTTTGGTTGACACTTTCTATATCTGGAATATAACTGTTGCTTCAGAGGTAGCCACTCTAGCTGCACTATGCAAACAAGAGTTGCCTTCTTTACCATGTATTTAATAAAGGTTGAACTGAACAAAAAATTGACAGCAGTGAAACTTACAGAAATCTACAAATAAGGCCTATTTTCCACTAGAATTTTTGAATTATAGATAATCATTGAAATAGCAAATTATGCCAATTATATAAAAAAAAAGAAAAAGAGGGTGGGGGCTACCTGGGGACAGATGTGTATATTATATAAAATATGGTAGATTTGGTAGTGCTAACCATTATTTAATCAGGGAAAACTTGGCATACATGTGCTTTCTGTCAAAGCATTTTGATTGTAAAAAATAACATACTCAAGCAATGTTTAATAAGAACAAAAGGATCTGAATCATCCTTCAAGTAAAGCTGCGATAATCCACTGCTGGAGCTATGCAGTACTGTTACTGAAAATGTAGGTATGCTTTAAAACAACCAACATGAGCAGGAAATTGATGGTTAAATGAACATTACAAATTGGCACTGTTGTAGTAACTCATTATGCATGCTATTAGGAGCAAATTATTAATTTACTTATTAATTTATTTATTTTTTATAAGAGAATTACAAGAACTGGAACACACACCTAGTATGGAAGTCTCAGCCGCTGACAGATAGAATCTGCATATATCTGCTTTTGTTCATGCTTGGATTTCCAAGAAATTCATTGATCACAGTGGTCATTTCCTAAAATTTTATTTCAGTAATGGATAATTACAACTCATCATAGTGTGATTTCACGTAAAATATACTCTATCATAATGTAGTTTTGCATGAAAGAAAATTACTATTTTGCATGATCTTAATTATAGTTTAGCTCAGTACACAGTTGCCTCAACTGTAACACATTACACCTCTAGTCTTACAGCTTTTGGTCAAAGTATGGAGTCCTGAACTAAACTTACTGAGCAAAAAGCAACACTTTTTATTAGACTTGCCATGACAGTGACATTTGACCTTTATTGTGCAAATTGGATTATTCTTTGAGTCATAATGACCTTGAACTTTGACCTTTTTTGACCCATGATTATTAGGTCTCTTCCATACCTTAACAGCAAACCCTCAACAAACTTTGGACAAGGTAAATGGTCACAAGTGACCTTTGACCCAAAAATCAATAGGTTTCTTTCTTACCCAAAGTGTAAGCCATCTACAAATGTTGGTGTGAAGGAGAATATTAAAAAATAATATTTTTGTGCAGAAGCTATTTTTAATTTATCAGCCCCAGTGGCCTTGACAATTGGTCTAGATCTGTGATGTAGAACTAATATTATTATGCAGAAAATATTTTTGTTCTTTTTGTCACAATGACCTTGACCTCTGACCTTTTGATCTCCAATCTATAGACTTCTTCATGACCACAAGCACAAGCCACCCACAAAGTTTGGTCCAGATCTGTGATGAGGAACTAATTTTATTGTGCAGAAACTATTTGTATTTCAGTCACAGTGATTTTGATCTTTGACCTTTTGACACTCAAATAGACTGACTTTTTCCTTACACCAGATGCAAGCTATTTACAAAGTTTGTTAGCGGTAGATAGTGAAAAACTTGAGTTATTGTGTGAACCAGGTAACAGATGGAGGTACATACAGATGGACAGATGTCTTAAAATAATGCCTTATGGCTTAATAACATATGTCTAAGTTTCTTTGCCAGGGCTTGGATTTTTTGTTCATCTGTGTGTTACAGACACTGAATGAAATATTTGTGTGTGTTTTCAGACAGAAAAAAGTATATATTTTTATTATGTCAAAAAACATCAAGCAATATTACATACACTTTCTTGGCATGAAACGGACATCATTTATGTAACTAGCATAGGACCCTGGATCTCTATTTGCTCCCCTGTGGACTCCTCCCAGGTTATAACTTAGGAACTATTCATAGCCCCACCATTAAAGTATGTCTGCACTTACATGGCACCACAAGGGGAGTAAACTTATGCAGTCAGCATGGGTTCCTGGGTCTGTCCTTACCCTGCTAGTGTCAATACTTGGAAACTACTGAGATCTGCACTCAGGTTAGCTATTGTAGATCAGTGGTTGATGCATTTGACCCATGACCAGAAGGGTGTGGGTTTAATTCTCATTAATGGATCAGATCAACTCGACTACTGAATTTCTCAGAATCTCCTTTTAAGGCCATGGGTTTCTTTGTTCTTAGTATTTAAATATTCTGATGTGTTTGAGGAGAAAGCATATTTTAAAAACATTTAAACTAAATATACAAATTATAAATTTCAAATAATTTGTGAGTAATGGCATTGAATATATCAAATGCCATAAAATAATGATATACATGTGACAACATTAAAAACAACAAATCTTTCAAATTTTTTAATATGGTAATACCATTTTAAAGCATTTAGTGGCTCTGGTTAGTTTTTGTTCAGCAATGACAGTAAAGTGCCTTGCTGAAGGTTATTGGTATGATCAAAAATGCACAAACAATACCTGGTTTGGATGGACTGAGCCCACTAAAAGATATTTTACCTAAAAGGCACAATACAGAAATTTATACCAAAGATGAACAATGGGTAAAGACAAAGGACACAATACCTTCATATGATTGCTCACACTCCATTCTTTTCCAAATTAATTGTATTCATCTACTTAAAGTGTTACTTTTTGTATTTTTATTATATATTTTTTCTTCAGCTTAAATTTTCTCCAGCTTAAATTACAAATTAATCAAGTTAATTCCAAATGTGTATTATTTTGCTAGTTTATATAACTTGTTTTATTTAAATTTATGCATCCTGTATTGTAAAATTATTTGTTTTAATCTGTTTTTAAAAAATTCTGCAAAGTGAAAACTTTGCTTAACTCCAAACCTGTGATTCTCAATGGTATTCATCATAATTTACTTTTTTTGCTTTAATAGGCAAGCTATTAGTAATGGTGGCCAAATTTGATGATGGATCAATATAATTTGTCCAAACTTGAAAGACTTTTATGCCTGGATTCTTTCTGTCAAATTTGGTCAAATTTTGCAGAGTGTTTTTTAGAAGTTGTAAATAGCAGTCGTGAATGGATAATACATGCTAGATGATGTATGCAGGACAATACCATAAGCTCACCTGGACCTATGGTGTAACAAGAAATAAGTTCATGGAACACAGATGTCCCACCACAGTACTTAAAATTACTTAAATGCAAAACATAACCAATGTGTGATGGATGAACAAGGGTAAAGCTATATGCCACTACCATTGCTGTGGTGGGGCATACTAAATAAAACATGTATGCCCCCAATGCAGAGCCAAAACCAAAGCACCCTCTAAGGTTCTAAAATTTATTAAAAACAATTTTAAAAATTTGAATAATGGAATGAAAACCTAATCAGGTCATCTTCATATGTATATAAATATGCACATCACAGTTAATTTGATGATCTGAAGCTATTTTTGCTTAATTGTGTTAACAAGGTTTTACATAAAAAGTCTCAAAACTTAACAAATGGGTGAAATTTAAACATTCATATAATAGCTTGAATATCTAATCAGGTCATCTAAATATGAATACCAATATGCCTACCAAATTTCATTTGTCTACCTGAAGTGGTTTGTGTTTAGTCATTCAAACATGGTTTTCTCAAACAAGTTTTTGCCCCAAAATTTGAAAAATCTGTAAAAAGTTGAAACATGTACGTTATGGTCTGAAAATCTAACCAGGTCATCTACATATGAATACAATCAGTCTACAAAATTGCATATGTCTTCACTGAGTGGTTTTTGTACAATCTTGCTAAGAAGCTTCCTATGGCAGATGGATGTATGGATGGAATAAGGTACAAATTAGGATGACCCTGCTGCAAGCAGTGGGTGTGTAAGTAGAACAAATCTAATGCCATAAAAATAGATTAGTAGGAATTTGTAAAAAAAGTACTTTTGGTATAGGTAAAAGTAACAATCATGACAAGCAAGGGCACCCACCATAATTACATCACAACTTGACTGGTGAATACAAAATGTAAGATGATTAGAGTGTGGTATAAAAAGGGTCATAACCCTGTTCATTTCTGAAACAAAACTTAATCAAGATCTTACTAAGAAAATAATGTGTCAGTACCAAATCTGACATAAATTCATTTACCCATTTTAAATTTCATGGTCAAAAATAGAATCTGGATCTCTAAGCACTAAAGTTGAACAAGGGCAATAACTCTGTCACACACACTGCTAGATATAGCTAAATTGATGACATCCTAGATATATTACATATCTAATCTTTGTATCATATATTTGCTAAAGTACTAATATGAAACAAATGAAAAACAGTATGTACAAAAATATGGACAGGGTAAAATTCACATTATCCCCATCCTAAATGGTAGGAATCAGAAGAAAAGGGCCAATTTGTCATCACATTTGCAACTATCATTGATTAACAGTTCCATAACATTGTTTTCATCGCTTTACTTGCAAGCATGAATGATTTATGGGTTTAAAATAACTGGGACACATTTTATTTTCAATCTCCACTATGACAATAAATGAAATCAAAGGGTTGTATTACAGCTTATATTCAACAAGGTATTCTGGATAATACTGGTTTCCGTCAAAGACACAGTAGACAGTGGGACGGGAAACATTATTGACACAGGTGTTGTATGTCCCTTTCTTCTTGTCATTATCATCCAGATATGGTGGTTTTTTGTAGTGTGGATTTCCAAGACAAGTTGTACCTACCAAGACTTTAGCAACAAAGATGAACTTGTTATTTTTGTCATCTGTAACTGCATAACTATCAGAGTACCGTGCTTCAGAGGCAAAATAGGCTCCTTTCCCAAAAAGGGCACCCACATGTTCTCCAGCCATGTGAAAGTCAAAGTTACTATGACAAATGAGATCCACAGCATCTGGGTTTGTTCCATGGTACAGATGCATCTCATTGGCAAGCCCTGCTCCTCCTGCCTTAATTTCCATCTCTTTTTTTTTCCTAGAATAAAAATAATAATAAGAATATTTTTTGTGTAAGATAAAATAATGGGCCTACCTAGTTAACATATTTCAAAATTCAAGGAAAACAAAGAAAAAAGAATTACCAAAAGATATTTTTTTTTTTTTCTTGTATAAAAAAATATATCCCCACTAAAAGTAATGGGCATAACTACTTTATAATTTCCAAACTGTAATGAATGTTTCATTTTAGCATATATTTAGGTGTAATATGCCATTTGGTTGATCAAAAATAAAAAATGTCTTAGGTAAAATAAAAACAAACTATTGGAAAGGTGACAAAGATCTATCCAGTCTGATATTCGAACAATTTATGCATATATATTTTCTCCATATTTAAAAATTCACTCCATATTATCACGTATCCTCCTGTAGGATCCAGGGATAGCACTTTCCACTCTGTATGGTGAGTATTTGTAACTCACTATAACACTACAATAACCTCTATATACCATGATTTCCATCATAGGAATCTGGAGTGACTGCACTTAGATGAGAATTAACTACTGTATCGATAAGCGGGGGTGTCTGCTACACACAAATGCCTATATTAGCAACTTTGTAGCAGCCATTTTTTAGGAATGTGTGCTTGGTTCAGGGGGTATAGAGGTGGATGCGTGAAGACAAGGTAAGGTGATGGGTGCTGTAACCCATGGTCCCCCAGTTCGAATCTCAGTAGAGGACGAATTAAAAATTCTCTAACCTATATGATAATATTCTTTCTCCATATTTAAAATTTAGCTTCAAATTTATAATCACACATCCTCTGGCAGGATCTTGGGATAGCACTTTCCGCTTTGTACAAGGTGTATTTGTAACTCACTACATATATCTATATATACCTGCATCAGTCCATCTCCAGCTGTTACCATTTCAAAATTTAAAAAAAAAAAAATATTCAAGATTGAAAATTGTTTCAGTAATTTATGTCACTGGCCCATAATGTGATATATTTAAGAAAGGTCAATATTGGAGTGCAGTACATCAGGGTTTCCCTTTGACCTGTACATTTGACCCGTAATTGATACGTGTGCATTCTGCCCTGTGCATCAGTTCTTCTCTCAGAAATTTCATCTTAAGCATCAAACATTATATGAAAGCCTTTGACATTTTTGCTGTCTGGCAAACATTCTGGCTAATCAATAAGCTGAAAGCTTTCCATAACAATTACTGGCAAACTTTCTGGTTAATCAGTAACAAGAAAGCTTGCCATAACAATTTCTGGCAAACCTACTGGCTATTATCTATCAATGGTCATAAATGTTGCCACAACCTTCTGGCTAACATTCTGGCAATGTTACCATAACCTCTCATTTGCATACAAAAGGTTAATTAGCCACAAAAAGCCACACATGTGCAGTTTATAAACCAGAAGAGTAAGCCAAAATACCCCCATTTTCATAAGGGAGGTTCAAACAAGCTTGATTGATAAAGATGTGATAGAGTTAAAAGATACTAAAGATACAATGATCACCTTGGATCCCAAAGGCCCCCATGTCCTCCAAACCTGAGGGCCACATGAAATTTTTTATGGTAAATGTTTTTTTAGATGATCTCAACTCAGCCATATTCATTGCACTACACCATCTTATCCCTGCATGTGGACATTCACAAAATTGTAATTAAATTTTTATCAAGTGCTCTGAGTACTCATAAAACTTGATATATTCCGACCTTAAATGAGTTACACTATGAAATTATCCATTCAGGATCTTGCTCTCATTTAACATTAGTCTTCACCCACTGTCTTGTATAGTAATTCCCATTTTCTCTGATTTGCTTTTTTGTTTCAAACTAACATTTAATTGTCTAAATTCTAAATTATATATTTCCACAGATTTCTTCCTTCAGGAATTGAGTCCCTTTTGTTATTAATTTAACCTTGAAAATATGTGACACAATCAGACATCAATGACTTTCCACTTAAACTTGGCATTCAACTAAACAAACCTTTCAATTGCCAAATTTCTTGTTTTAATTAAAATGAATCACTCTCTGAATAATCTGCTGCTCACCTTTCTGATGATTGCTGGTGCCAACAAGATATATTCAAGTGACAGACATGCCACCAAAGAAAAACTGAAGGCAGATTTGTACTATTTTTTCCCTAATAATATATAAACACACCTGATGACAAAAAGTGCATCCAAGGGCACACATTAATTAAATTTTGGAAAGCATAACAAATAGCTGGAAATACAGAAGTCACTTTAACTTAACAATCAGGTCTAAGTGACCTAATTTTGGTATGGCTGAATTTTTGTTTTTGAGCTGCATCCACATACAGTACAGCTCACGTGATTTTTTGGAACTCCGTGCATCGCGGTGGGGTACTTAATCCCCTCCACTTTAGCTCCGCGATAGCACTCCGCGGTGGAGGCATAAATACCTACAAATCACCACCGCGTTTCGGCAGGCATGCCGATGTAAACTCCACCGTGGAGGGGCTAGTCAACATTACTGATTGACATCTGAACAGCCAATGAATGAAGACCACCTATGGAAAGACTGAGACGTCAAGAGTGATTTACAACCGGATACCATCTGAAGAATCAGTCATTTTTATTTCGATCATATATTTGGACAATAAAAAAATAATTTCAAAAGGCTTGTATATTCAGTACACATTACTGTTTATAAAAGGTTGATCGACTTCTTTTCCAATAAGTTTATGATTTTAATTTATTTCAAAGAAATATGAACAAACTTATGCACTGACTTGACGAGAAGCACACATTGCTGAGCCTCTCAAGCAGAATAAATTTATCATTTTGTTCCAAAGGAAAGTAATTCTCTGAGATAATGACAATTAAAATCCAAATTGACATCCGCTTCTGCTTACCCCCCCCCCAAACCTAAAACACTGAATTTACACTGAAATGCAAACCGCGTGCTTAGTCTTTAAGCAGTAATAGCAGAGTCACGAGGCTGAATATTATGACTGCATGTATAGTGTAAGGGACTGACCATTTAATATACGGGGTTTATATGTTTTTGTTTTTTTTTCGACCGGGATATTTTTTGTTCTTTCATCTCAGTAATTATTTAAAGTGAAATATGGAACGGATTAACGTCTGCTACAAAAATCAGAGAAAGACAATTGTTTTCATGCATTTCCGCCCCCCCCCCCCCACGGTTGGAAAATTCAATTGTCTCTCCCTAATAAAGACTTGACTTCAGCGGATGTTCTACAGAAATCAAGGCAGTGACCATTGTGAACACTGTTGTAAAATATTAACAAGGGTTTGCATCAAAGGATGATATAAGTTTCAGCTTGGGAACAGTGTGTTTTTATCACACGAAGCCATCTGACTTGGCACGTTGTACTTTACAGCCTCAATTATGGTCCCGCCATTAACAACGGAAGTTTGATAATTGTTAGTAATTAATCTGAACTCGGCTTATTACTGAAATGAAAAATAATATGGAAAATTCTAAAATCTGAGATGTTCAGAGATTTTAATTTCCAACAAGTTTAGAGCATTTTGCATGGATGTATTGTCTCCACGTGTATCCTACTATTTGCTCATTTTCCGAAAATATAAAAATAAAATATACTTTTTTAATTATTTTTATGCAGATATTAAAGAATGCAGTTTCCTGTTTGTGACTGTTAGAGCCTTTGGTTATTGAGTGTGTTTCTGTTTCTTACCACTTGCAAACTTTTCCAGATTTCAGTTTACGATAACTTGTATAGTAGTGATTTGGATTCCATATTTTATGAGAGAGAGAGAGAGAGAGAGAGAGAGGGGGGGGGACTTTACTAAGAAGAGTTAATGATCTAAAATTATTCATCTTATTTTTCTGTATTATGCAGTAGGAAAACGAACAGAAAAGAAAAAGTTAAACATTAATTTCATCTGATGCGCAAGTTTGTCAAATCAATGGCAAAGAAAACAAACCCGCAGAAGCATTGCTGTTGTACTTTTAGGTTAACAGTTACCACATGAAATTAACACATCAATATCAAAAAAACCCCGCTACTTTGGTAATTAATGCAAAATAGTACATTTTAAAATAAAATAACGATGTGAAATCTTAATAATGCTTTATTTAAGTGATTGGATGTCAGAAAAAAACGTACAATATGTGAATGAGTATTCATGCATGGAGTAACCATCGGAACTTGTGCGATTTTGTTTCACTTCAGTCAGGTATGACTGCAGCTTTGTTATTAATTTGTTCGATGTTTATCGTTCTTTTCATTGCAGGTAGTACAATATCACTGACTTTCATATGATCATTACAATTTTGTATTGCGTTTACTGAAAAAGAAATAAGGATATGAATGCATATTTAGATTCCGATAACATAGTATTGAAGAAAAAGAAATTAGATTCATTGCGCAAAATGTAGTATTAATACAGTTTACGAGGCATTGTCATTACGTTATCATCATCTTTAATATGATTTGGCACTATGTATCATACATTATCATCATTAGAACAAGGAAATATTTATAATTAACTGAATTACTACGTTTTTTTCAGTATAAAAAAGTTAGCAAATTGCTCCCCAGAGGGATAACGATGTAGATAAATCGGTGCCCCCCCCCCGTATCTCTCTCAACCTCTGCTTGCATGGGTGATAAACAGTAAACCACGCCCATATTATTGAGACCACGTCCACTCCGCGGTGGTGATCGGATGCAACTTCGTGAGAAAGCATGGTGTGCAGGGCTATTCTCCGCGAGACTCCGCGACAACTCCGTCAGGATGCGTGGAGTGATGGTGGAGGGATTTTTCTTAATCCTCTCCACCCCCACCGCGATGCGCAGAGTTCCGAAAAATCACGTGAGCTGTACTGTACCAAGTTTCTTGAGTGTAGTTGAAATAGTAGATTTTAGAGTGCAATAATGAGTGAAAAATACTTGTCACTCAAGTGTGAAAATAAGGTCACATAGATTAATAGATTGATATATATATAGCTACATTGATGAACAGAGAAAGAAAGACACAGACATACAGACAAATAGTTAATTGGTAAGTGGGCAAAACTATTTGCAAACGTCAAAAACTTACAGAATATAGTGCTCCCACAGCAGAGCATTCTGTACTCTCTTGATTGAAACAATTTCAGCATGAGACATTGTTTTATCAAACTCTCCTTTCACCATGGAAAATTCGTCCCTAATTGCTGCTTCTGTGTCCTTTGGGTCAAGTGGAACTTGAATAATATCAGTCACTTTCATTGGAGTCCAGTGAGAAGGAAGCGGCAGTTTGTTTTGTGACATTGCTGGAGAGACTGCATGTTTCTCTATTCTATAAATAATAATAATAATAATAATAATAATAACAATAGTGATAATGCAAAGTGTGAGATTATTCTAAATGAAGCATGCCTATGTAAGAGGTATGATGTTCAGCAGATGATGACCTACACATCAGATATTCCAGTACAAATTAGTGCCACTCTTACAAGTCATTGTGGGTAATTTTCTATAATGTTTTATAATTTTGACTTGTATTACGTTATCATTTGCAAAAATTGTATTGAATAGTGAAAGTACAACACTGTACCAGTTTTACTCACAATGATTTTCTAGAATAAAATAAAATTTTGTTAAGAGTGTGATTTAGAAAGTGATCAACAGTGGTATAGTGATATACTGATAAACTTTTAGTTGATTTAGTGATTTTATATGACTAGACATGGATGGCCAACTGACAAGTTGCATGCATAACTTAATACAGTGACAGATTGAAAAGTTCTGCAACTTCCAAAAAGTCTGGTAATTTTACTTGACACACAAAAGTCACAATCAGTTCAATTAAGATTTTTAACATTTCTTTCTGCAAATTATCCATCTAAAGTGACTTTTGATACTTCACGATTATTCTCTGACTTTTGACCCATTTTTGGCAAAATTAAATCTTTTTTCCCAGCTGGGAAAACAAACCTATTCTTATTCCCAACATGTTCTTGTTTTCCTGGTAGTGTGAGAACCCTGAAATTAAGCTGAAAAACTATTTACTCTACAGGTCGTGGAAAAATCCTCAAAAGTGGTCAACCTGTGTAAGCAATCAGAACTTTCTGATGTTAGTGAAGTAAGTTTTACTCTGTAAAAGAGAGTCCTAGTTAATCATAGAGATATATTCCAAAAATGGTATATTTTGGTAGACAAATGTCTGGCTAGATATGCAAAGGAAGGTTCATCAGAATGAAAGATAGGCTTTGAAAATAGCATTCAATAATGTTTCAACCATTAATGAAATGCATGCACTTTCAATCTTTAATGTTAGTCCTGCAAATTTTGAATGAAAAATTGAAGAAATAATTAAGTTTTAATAGGCTCAAACTATTGCTGATCAAGTCATTGTGATATCAATACAATTAGCATGACTTAATAACAGTCAAAGGCATGAGGGCAGTTCACAATGTCCACTATATACATCCAATGTCTTTATTCTAGTATATAAAAGAAAATGTCAG